>JBBPBO010000001.1:72324664-72334751 GCA_037974295.1 Cicer cuneatum | reverse complement strand
ATTATTTGATAGTGCATTATTTTGTGGAACATAGAAAAGGAAATTTTATTTTATCTTATTTTATTCTTTTATTTTATTTGTTTTTGTTTGATTCTTGTATTTAAAAAGATGTATTTTCTAGAAGAAGATGTATATTAAGACTAAGGTAATGGATATGAGAGGGAGAATTAAATATCAGCAATTAAAATTTAAAGATATCATTTAATCATTATTGTATTGATTATTGAAAAGTCCATTTAATGTAAAAATGCAAAAAGGCGCGTATTATACTTTAAGATGTATTTATTGATAATAGATAAATAAATAGTCCATTTTCATCATGTCAATATATTTTATTTAACATAAATTTGAAAATTATAAATAAACTATTAATAATATATTAGTATTAGTATTATTATTTTTATTGGTTCATAAAAAATTATTATTGATTTTTGGGTTGTTTATCTCGTATAATTTAAACTTGATATGATTTTAAGGGATAGTTCATTATTTTTAAACAATTTAAATTATCTAATAATTCATTATTTTGTGGAATATAGAAAAAGGAATTTTATTTTATTCTATTTTTAGGTGTTTTTATTTGATTCTTGTATTTATAAAGATGTATTTTCTAGAAGATGTATTTTCTAGAAGAAGATGTATTTAAGGACTAAGATAATGGATATGAGGGGGAGAATTAAATATCAACCATTAAAATTTAAAGATATCATTTAATGTATTATTGTATTAATTATTGAAATGCCCATTAATTTTTTGTTGAGATATTTTCATTTTAAGGGTTGTCTTAACAACATTTTAATGTAAAAATGCATGAGAGATTGCGTATTAGACTTTAAAATGTATTTATTGAAAATAGACAAATAAATAGATAACATATATATACATATATATAGTATAAACGTGCTTGGCTATTTTATTTGTCAACGTAAGAAATCCAACAACTTGGTATGGCTGATTTCATAAGCTTATACATTCTATGCAAGATGATTTGCAGCTAAAAAAGCAACTTCACTAAGTAAAAAAACTTGATTGTTTAGAGAATGAATTGGTGGAGTACTTTCTTTTTGTTGTTGAAGAGCTTTCTCACAATTTGCAGCTCCATCACTAGCAATTTGTATATCCATTTTTGCTCTTTCATGATTTGAATCCAATTCATATAATGATCTTTTTAAAGCTTTCAAAGTTATAATGTAGAATTGAGTTGAACATTGTCTAAAAGCATCATCATTAGGATAATGTTCTGCCATTTTATTAACAAGCATTTGAGCTTGTGTCCCCTTATATATTGCCATCTCCACAATATTCTTTGAGACATCAACATAATTTGTATCTGAAGTGATTTTTGGGTCAGTTTTTAAAAGATCCAAGCAACTATTGGCATCTTCCCCTGTCTCATTGCATACAATTTCATATAAGTTCTCACATAATGTTGTAACCAACAATTTGAATTAAATTTTTATGTTATTGTAACCAACAATTTGATCTATATATACTTACTTCAAATATTGATCACTAACATGTGTGTCAAATATTTACTTAGTGAAATATTCTTCAAGTTAAATGGTCAACAATTATTAATTTAACTAATTAAGAATCTTCCAATATATTAAGTTAAATGGTCAAAGATTAATAAAAAAATTGACTCAAAATTTTATTAATTATTAACAATTAAAATATTCTTTAATTGAGTGACTAATTAAAAACCTAAGAATAAATGATTGAGTGACCCGTTTAAGGCACAATTAATATAAATAATCATATATATTGATAATTAATATATTTCAATTTATTAACGAATGAATTATTATGTGAATATAATTCCTACATAAAAAATATATAATATATATATTGAAGGTGCTACACAAGAAGGGGGGTTGAATTGTGTTTGACAAACTTTAATTCTTTTTAGTAATTAGTTGAATAATGAGCAATCAGAGTAAATAAGCAATTGATAATAAAAGTTAACACCTTGAATTTATACTGGTTCACCTTTAACTATGCTACATCCAGTTCCTTCCTTCAGAAGGTCTTTTCACTAATTCAAACTCATTTGAATTACAACATCACTGACCCTTCAAGCCAGTCTTCCCAAACAACCCGACAACCCCAGACTTTTGAGGAATAACAACACATTGACTATACCAGCCAAATCTTCTCAAACAGTCTGACAACCCCAGACTTTTGAGGAACTTCACAATATTAAACCTACAAGCTAAGTTTTTTTCTAACAACCTGACAACTCCAGATTTTAGAAGGAACTTCAACACTATAGGATTTTATACAAGTGATCGAAATTAAAACTGAGTAACTACTTCTGGAAAGTTGATACTCACAATAAGCTTAACTTGAACTTGAGTGTTTGCTTCTGAAAAATTTATGATGACAATCAGCCTCACACTCTAATAAAAGAACACTTAGAAAATATTTATCTTTTAAGCAAGTGTTTCTCTCCTTTGAACTCTTTGAATACTTAGGAATTATTGCTTGAGTTCTTCTATTTTTCGATACATTATTCTTCAGCATTAAGCCTCTATTTATAGTTAAAATTAGAGCTTCACTTTGATCTGTTGCTTTACTTCTGGAGTGTATTTCGATTGATTCTGTTTTGAGAATATTTTGCTCAGATTCTGTTTTGAGCATGCTTTCAGCTAGATTGTGTTTCTGGAGTCTTTAGCTCCGATTCTGTTTTGAGCATTTTGCTCAAATTCTGTTTTGAGCATACTTTCAGCTAGATTATGTTTCTAGAGTCTTTTGCTCCGATTCTGTTTTGAGCATTTTGCTCAGATTCTGTTTTGAGCATACTTTCAGCTTCTAATGATGTAGCTTCTAATTTTTGCCTCTAATGAGATCGTCTGGAATTATCCTCCGACAGGATCCTCTGATTGTATCCTCTGATGGGAACTTCTGATTATATCCTCCGATAGGATCTTCTTATGATATCCTCTGACAGGTTCCTCTAATGATATCCTCCGGTGATATCCTCTGATGATATCCTCTAGTGATATCATCTGATGATATCCTCTGGTGACCATCGTTTGGTGATCATCCTCTGGTGACCATCGTTTGGTGATCATCCTCTGGTGACTTCATCCTACTTCTGACTTGTATCTTCTGGTGACGTCATCTTCATCTTTTGGTGACGTCATCTTCTGGTGACATTTTTCATTCTTCTTCTAAGTCAAATATGTTATTTTCATAAAATAATTTTGTTAACATCAAAACTTTAAGTGAAAGAACCAACTTGGTTCCAAAAATCTCCCTCTTTTTGATGATGACAAAACCATGTATTTTTTATAATACTTTTTCTTTCTTTTGACTTTGACTCCCCCTAAGACTAAGTTTCATTTTAGATTTTCTCCCCCTAAGTCTAATGCCCAGATACCATATCAAATACATCATCTTCTCCCCCTTTCAAATACATCATCTTTTCCCCGGATATTTTATCAAATACTACATCTTCTCCCCCTTTGTCATCAGACAAAAAGAATTGTTGTTGAATTAGAATGAATTTATTTTTAAAAAAAAACACCTAATGTAAACTAAACTACTTGAAGACATTACAATATTAATCATTTAACAAAGTAAGGTTTAGGTTTTTCTTGATGAAGTCAAACTTACCTTCAGGTAGTGGTTTGGTGAATATGTCAGCCCATTGACATTCAGTGTCTACATACTAAATGTTGAGTACTCCTTTCTGAACATAATCTCTGATAAAATGGTGTTTGATCTCTTTGTGTTTAACTCTTGAGTGTAGGATCGGGTTTTTGGTTAGACAAATTGCAGAGGTGTTATCACAGTAGATGGGTATGTTGGATTCTAATATTTTGTAGTCTTCAAGTTGATGCTTCATCAAGAGTAGTTAAGAGCTGCAGCCAGCTGCTGAAATGTACTCAGCCTCTGCTGTTGACATGGCAATAGTGTGTTGTCTCTTATTGGACCAAGAGATCAAGTTGTCACCTAAAAATGTGCAATAGCCACTGGTTCCTTTCCTTTCAAGTTTATCTCCAACATAGTCAGAATCACAATATCCACTAAGTTGTTACTTAGGAGATTTCTTGTAGACCAAGGTAAGGTTTGTAGTGTCTTTTAGATATCTAAGAATTCTCTTAACAACAGTTAGACGAGATTCTCTAGAGTTAGATTGAAATCGGGCACATACACACACACTAAACATGATATCAGGTCTAGAAGCAGTAAGTAAAGTAATGATCCGATCATTCCTCTGTAGATTTTCTAGTCAACTTTTTGGCTTGATTCAACTTTATCAAGTGAACAAGTAGGATGCATTGGTGTAGCCATAAGTTTGCAATCACTAATTTTAAACTTCTTGAGAAGTTCCTTTGTATATTTAGTTTGGTGAATGTAAATACCTTCTGGACTTTGCTGAATTTGTATCCCTAGGAAGAACTTAAGTTTTCCCATCATACTCATTTGAAATTCATGCTGCATTAATTTATAAAATTCTTGACAAAGAATGTCATTAGTATATCCAAAAATAATTTCATCAACATAAATTTGAATGATCAGAATATCATTTTCTATTGATCTTCTAAACAAAGTATTGTCTATTTTTCTTCTTTCAAAGTTATTTTTAAGCAAGAAGTTGTTGAGTCTATCATACCATGCTCTAGGTGCTTGTTTTTAACCTATACAAGAATTTTTTAAGTTTAAAAACACGGTTTGGAAATTCAGAACTTTCAAAACCTGGAGGTTGTTTAACATATACTTCTTCACCCAAATAACCATTGAGAAAGGCACTTTTAACATCCATTTGAAATAGTTTGATGTTATTATTTGCAGCAAAAGACAATAAGATACGAATAGCTTCTAACCTGGCCACTGGAGCAAATGTCTTAGTGTAATCAATGCCCTCTTGTTGACTATAACCTTGTGCCACAAGTCTTGCCTTGTTTCTGACCACTTCACCTTTTTCATCTAGGTTATTTTTGAAGACCTACTTGGTTCCAACAATGTTCTTCTCTGGTCTTGGAATTAGATCCCAAACATCATTCCTCTTAAATTCATTTAACTCTTCTTGCATTGCAATAATCCATCCATCATCTGCCAATGCTGCACTAACAGAGGTAGGCTCAATCGATGAGAGTAAGCCAAACAGACTGATGTCTTTTAGTGATGATCTGATTCTTAAGGAATCACTTCCATTGCCAATGATCTGATCTTCAGGATGAGATGACTGGTATTTCCATCTAGATTTCTCTTCTGACTTCTCATGACTGGTTCTGATTTGATCAGATTCATCCTTTGAAGATGTCTCACATGCTTCTGACTTGCTTGTATCCTTCACTTCTCCATGTTTTGCTGGTTTATCTACCTCTACTGGTTCTGGTAAATGTGCAATATCAACATCTTGCTTTGACTTTGCAGTGTCAAGCTGTTTGTCATTAAATTTAACATGTATAGATTCCTCTACAATATGAGTTTCAGTATTAAACACTCTATAATCTTTAGATCTTTCAGAGTATCCAATGAAGATACACTTTTGAGATCGAGAATCAAACTTACCAATGATATCTTTAGTATTCAGCACATAACAGATACAATCAAATTGTTTAAAGTAAGAAATGCTAGCCTTTTTACCTTTCCACAATTCATATGGTATTTTATTCAACATAGACCTAATATAGACTCTATTCTGAATGTAACATGCAGTGTTGATTGCTTCAACCCAAAAGTGTTTTGCAACATTTAAATCATTTAACATAGTTCTAGCCATGTCTTGGAGTGATCTATTCTTTCTTTCTACAACTCCATTCTGTTGAGGTGTTCTAGGAGAAGAAAAGTTCTGAGAAATTTCATTCTCATCACAGAAACTTTCAAATAATTTGTTCTCAAATTCTCCTCCATGATCCCTTCTAATTGACATTATCTTAAAACCTTTTTCATTCATGACTTGTTTACATAATGTTTTAAATACAGTGTGGGATTTGTATTTAATTCTTAGAAATTTTACTCATGTCTACCTAGATAATCATCTACTATAGCAAAGCCATATTTCTTTCCATTTAGATATGCTACTTTCACTGGTCCAAACAGATCCATATGTAGAAGTTCAAGAGGCTTTGAGGTAGTTACTGATTTCTTAGAAGTAAAGAATTTTTAGTTTGTTTTCCCTTTTGACAGCCTTCACACAAGATTTCAGTTTTGTAACTAAGATTAGGTAGACCTCTTACTAACTTAAGTTTGTTCAATTCTAAAATTGATCTAAGATTGACATGACCTAATCTTTTATGCCACATTAAATTCTCTTTATTTACTGACATAAGACATTTAACCTCTTGTTTTCATAGACTAAACAAATTTATTTTATAAATATTATTGTGCCTCTGACCTGTGAAAAGCACATATCCATCCTTCTGACTGATTGCCTTGCATGTTTTTTGATTGAATATAATATCATAATTGTTATCACATAACTGACTTATACTCAATAAGTTATGTTTAAAACCTTTAACAAACAATAAATCTTTAATAGAGGGAGAGATACCATTACCAACTGTTCCTTGATCAATGATTTGGCCTTTTCGCTTTCCTCCAAAAGTTAATGTGCCTTCTTTACTCAATGTCAATTCTTTGAACATAAACCTTTTTCCTGTCATATGTCACGAGCATCCACTGTCCAGGTACCAAGACTGGTGTTTTAACCTGTTTGCTAAGTACATCTGCAACAAAAATAATTTTTCTTTTAGGTACCCAAATCTGGTTGGGTCTAGGTTTGTTAGTCTTGAAAAGTTTCTTGTTTTTCCTTGTATTTAGCATAGGACAAGACACTTTGGAATGACCTTTCTTGTAACAAACAACACACACAATATCAGAGGGAACAAGTTTAAGCACAAGTTTAGGTTCACTTATAGTTTCTTCAAATCCTATACCTCTATTTCCATTCCTACTGACTTCATAAATCATATAAGCATATTTTCTTCTTTCCATACCATTAGCAAGAAATTCTTGAAAAACTTGTTCATGCATATCAGAATTACATGCGGTATTTTCAATTGATGTCGAATTATGGTTATTTTTAGAGTTAGACTTTCAACTTTAAGTTCAGCAAAACTGTTTTTCAAACATACATTCTCTGTTTCCAATTCTGCAATATCAGTTTCAAGAATGACACTTTATGTTTTAAATTTTTCAATTTGATTCTTTAAAACATTAACTTCTTCTGTTAAATTTGTATTTTCTTTCTTAAGAATTTTCAGTTTTAAACACAATTTGTAATTGCTGTTTAAAAAGTCATTCAGAGCAGTAATCAAATCAGATCGAGTGAATTCATAATATATCTCAGTTTCATCATCTTCTGATTCTCTTCCAAAATCAGATTCTGTGTTGGATCCAGAGACAGATTTGGTGTGAGCCATCATAGCCAAATGTGCTTGTTCATCTTCAGAGGATTCATCAGACTCGTCCCATGTAGCCATCAAACTTTTCTTCTTGGTTCTGGAACCTTTCCTCTGGTGCTTCCCTTTCTCCATATTTGGACATTCTGACTTGATATGTCCAGATTCATTGCATCCGTAGCAGATGATACCTTTCTTGTCATTTGTATCATTACTTTCTTTGTTGGACTGCTTGGAATATCTCTGGAAAAATTTATTCCTTCTGTTGTGCCACATCTTTATGAACTTTCTGGATAAGAAAGCAATCTCTTATTCCTCTGAGTTCAGTCTTTGATCGTCTGAATCACTATCTTCTAATGCTGATGTTGCTTTCAGAGCCTTCTTCTGCTTGAATTTCAGGGCTAGAGTTTTGTTCTTCTTTTTGGGTTCATCTTCTTCCAACTCAATTTCATGTGATTTGAGGGAGCTGATTAATTCTTCCAGCTTTAGAGTATTCAGATCTTTAGCTTCCTGAATAGCAGTAATCTTTGGTCTCCACTTGATTGTCAGACTTCTAAGTATTTTCTTTACATGATCAGCAGTAGTGTAGCTCTTTTCTAGTACCCTTAATCCTGATACTAGAGTCTGGAATTTGGAAAACATAGTTTCAATGTCTTCATCTTCTTCCATCTTGAATAACTCGTACTTCTTGATTAGAATGTTAGCTTTTGCTTCTTGGACTTGCTTACTGCCTTCGTAAGTCAGAATCAGACTATCATATATGCTCTTTGCTGTTTCTCTGTTAGTGCATTTGTTGAACTCTTTGAACGTGATTGCATTGATCATGAACGTGCTGGATTTGTGATGCAACTTGAACATCTTCTTCTGATCAGCATCCATGTCTTTTCTTGGAATTTCATCATTGTTTTCATCCTTTGGAACAGTATAGCCATGTTCCACCAAGTCCCAAAGTTCAGGATCTTGTGAAACAAAAAAACTTCTCAGCATATCCTTCCAGTACTCAAATCGTTCTCCATCAAATAGAGGAGATCTGTTGATATTTCCTCCAATAGATTCGTCAGACATATTGATCCTTGGATCTTTCCTCAAACACGGTAAATGCTCAGCCTTGAGACTGAGCTCTGATACCAATTGAAGGTGCAACACAAGAAGGGGAGTTGAATTGTGTTAGACAAACTTTAATTCTTTTTGCTAATTAGTTGAATAATGAGCAATCAGAGTAAATAAGCAGTGGATAATAAAAGTTAACACCTTGAATTTATACTGGTTCACCTTTAACTATGCTACGTCCAATTCCTTCCTTTAGAATGTCTTTTCACTAATTCAAACTCCTTTGAATTACAACATCACTAACCCTTCAAGCTAGTCTTCCCAAACAGCTTGACAACCCAGACTTTTGAGGAATAACAACACCTTGACTATACCAATCAAGTCATCTCAAACAGTTTGACAACCCCAGACTTTTGAGGAACTTCACAACCTTAAACCTACAAGCTAAGTCTTTTTCGAACAACCTAACAACCCCAAATTTTAGAAGGAACTTCAACACTATAGGATTTTGTACAAGGGATCGAAATTAAAACCGGGTAACTACTTCTGGAAAGTTGATACTCACAATAAGCTTAACTTGAACTTGAGTGTTTGCTTCTGAAAAATTTATGATGACAGTCAGCCTCACACTTTAAGAAAAGAATACTTAGAAAATATTTATCTTTTAAGCAAGTGTTTCTCTCCTTTGAACTCTTTGAATACTTTAGAATTTTTGCTTGAGTTCTTATATTTTTTGATACATTATTCTTCAGCGTTAAGCCTCTATTTATAGTTAAAATTAGAGCTTCACTTTGATCTGTTGCTTTACTTCTGGAGTGTATTTCGATTGATTCTTTTTTTAGAATATTTTGCTCATATTTTGTTTTGAGCATGCTTTCAGCTAGATTGTGTTTCTGAAGTCTTTTGCTCCGATTCTGTTTTGAGCATTTTGCTCAAATTCTGTTTTGAGTATACTTTCAGCTAGATTATGTTTTTGGAGTCTTTTGCTCCGATTCTGTTTTGAGCATTCTGCTCAGATTCTGTTTTGAGCATACTTTCAGCTTCTAATGATGTAGCTTCTGATTTTTGCCTCTAATGAGATCCTCTAGAATTATCCTCCGACGGGATTCTCTGATGGGAACTTCTGATTAGATCCTCCAATGGGATCTTCTTATGATATCCTCTGACAGGTTCCTCTGATGATATGCTCTGATGATATCCTCTGGTGATATCCTCTGGTGATATCCTCCGGTGATATCATCTGATGATATCCTCTGGTGATATCCCGATGATATCCTCTGGTGACCATCGTCTGATGATCTTCCTCTGGTGACCATCCTTTGGTGACTTCATCCTGCTTCTGACTTGTATCTTCTGGTGGCATTTTTCATTCTTCTTCTAAGTCAAATATGTTATTTTCATAAAATACTTTTGTGAACATCAAAACTTTAAGTGAAAGAACCAACATATATGTGGTATTAATTTATTATTATCATATATATTTGGTCTCTATTACTAGTTTAAATGACCCGTGCAAAACACAATTAATATTTGCTCTTAAAATTTGTATGTTTTTAAAAAATATTATTCAAAAACATATTGATTAAACTAAATAATATTATATTGATAATTAATATATTTCAGTTTGTTAATTAGTGAATCACTACGTTACATGTATGTAGAATATAATTCCTACTTAATAT
>JBBPBO010000001.1:72303504-72324426 GCA_037974295.1 Cicer cuneatum | reverse complement strand
ATATATATATATATATATATATATATATATATATATAGTCTCTATTACTTCCTTGACCTTTTATTATAAGATACTAAAAAAGTGCTTGACTGAATACTAATTTAAATTTAAACTTTGTGATTCGAATTTTTTTTTAAAATTTTTAGAAATATAAACATGTATAAAAAAACATAAAGTTTGATTTTTTTTATTTTTAGAAAAGGGTAAAATTGAATAATAATATAAAAGTAAATAACTTATATATTTATTTTAATTTAAAATAAATAAGATTGTCAAATTTTAAATTAAGAAAAAAAAATTAAATTACTACTTTTAAAATATTTTATGCATTTATTGATAAAATTTATTTTTAATTAATAATGTCTTTTTGCGTCATTTTACATTTTTAATCTAATTAAACTGCTAAATTTATCAAACACTCAATTAACTTAATACCTATCAGTTATAAACTATCAACTAATTTTACCAAACAGAACCTTAAAATACAGTAGTTTTAACCAAATTTGAATAATTTAAAATCAAATATTTATATTGTAACTAATTATAATTGGTTATATTATACATAAAATAGATATTATTCATTATAGTTCTTAGAAAAGCCTAATCCATTTTTGCCTATTATAATTTGATCTAATCAGGATAGAATATGTGACCCTAACACTGAAAATAAGGAGTTATAGTAATTAAACTTATTATATATTTTAATGTTTGGAAGTATATAACTAGACAAACCCATACAATTTTCTTTTCAAAGCTAGCATGCATCTCCAGCATTGAAAATTATACTCTATACCTCATATTTATACTCCTTTCTCCATATTTAATGCAGATTATTTATTTTTAAAAATAATAATTTTTTTTTATCCCACTAAGAAATTTTATTTTATACCCCATAATTATAGTGCTACTCCAATATTTTACCTTTTTTTTTACAAAAAAATTTGGTTGAAATTCATATTATATATAGAATTAGTTATATATGTATTTGTTTGTTGAAATGTAATATTAATTTATGTAATTTGATAAAACTTAAAGTGTTGATAAAATATTCGTTAATTGTCAACATAACGATGTTTAGTGTTCAATATTATAATATCAATGATCAACTTTTTCATTAATAAAATAGCTAGAAAAATTAAGTTCACATTATTTTTAACTTTAATATTTGATCATGATTGATTGATGGTGTGAAATGGATTTAGATCTTATCATATAAAATTTGTACATATATAAAAATAACTTTACTTATGATTTGAACACTTGAATTTTTCTTACGTATTAATCAAGTATGTACCTTGCAATGAGCATAGATTCTCTCCATTGTTTCTCTCTAGTGCCAATAAAATGACTCAATAGTGAAACAGCTAGAATATCACTAGAAGGAGGGTTGAATAGAGATATTTGAAGTTTAAAAATTTCTTTTAAATTTTAAAGCTTTATCCTCTTCGAGAGGATGAAAATCAGAGGTTGGAAATTTAAAACTATGAGTAAGAACATATTACTTTTAAGAGAGAGAGAGAGATGTTAGAAAATGACACACACAACTTTATACTGGTTCACCCAAAACGGGTTACGTCCAGTCCTCACACACTTGTGAGATTTCACTAAGAAAACAATCAACCTCTCACAGAGGTTAGTTACAACTTTTGTGTTCTTGAGCTTCACCAAGCTTACAATATCTTCTCACGGATTTCAACTATTTCTAAGTGTAACTCACTTAGAAATTACAGTATGGTTTGAAGGTGTTTGTGATGTTTCTCTTAACTAGTACTTTCTAAAAGGATGTTTCAAAGATCTAGTGTAATACAATAGAAAGTATAAAGAGAGGATGGGAATGACACTTGATAGCTCTTAGTCTTTTTCTTTGAATGTTTTGTAGTTGTGTGTTCAATGAAGAAGTGCATCATTCCTTTTATAGAGTTGTAAGATGGTCTATCCATGTGATTTGGTGCTTCATGTCCATTGGGCACTTTAATCAAAAAGTCAAGGCCAGTAATCTGAATTACAGAAATGCCATCCAGCTATATTTTGTCTTGTTTTAGTGCAGGAGGATGGGAATTCAATCCATCCTCGTATGGGAAGTTCAAACATCCTAGAAGTTCGGGTCTTAGCTGTCCTTTTGCTTTTTCGTTCTCCAAGGCATGTCAGATTCTATTTTGGGCTTTGTTTAGTATAACCTTTATGTGCTTTTGAAAAGGTAGAACCATTTTCACCATAAGCATATGAAAGAGAGCTGGAGGTCCATCCTGAAGGTGCAAACACGAGAAGGGGGGTTGAATTGTGTTTGTCAAACTTGATTTCTTTTACTGTTTTGTTGAATGTTAATGTGAATTATTTGATATATAACTAATCAAATTCAGCAGCGGATAATAATAACATAATAACACAACAATTTATACTGGTTCACCGTTAACTAGGCTACGTCCAGTCCCTTCCTCCAGAAGGCCTTTTCACTAATTCAAACTCCTTTGAATTACAACACCACTTACCCTACAAGCCAGTCTTCCCAAACAGCCTGATAACCCCAGACTTTTGAGGAACAACAACACCTTGACTATACCAGCCAAGTCTTCTCAAACAGTCTGACAATCCCAGACTTTTGAGGAACAACAACACCTTAACTAAACCAGCTAAGTCTTCTCAAACAGCCTGACAACCCCATACTTTTGAGGAACGATAACAACACCTTGACTCTACAAGTCAAGTCTTCTCCTACCAATTTGACAACCCCAGATTGAAGAAGGAATCTACACCACTATCGGGTTATATAAATAAAGGTTTGAAACTTTGCAAAGTTGCTTCTGGAAAGCTGTTTGTTGCACTTATTTTTGCACTCTTTTATTACTTCTGGAAAGCTGATTGTTGCACTGTATTTCTCTCTCGAAAACACGTAGAAAATATTGCTCTTGCTCATTTGTGTTTCTCTCTTTTGAACTCTTAGATAACTTTGAATTGAAGCTTGAGTTCTTGTGTTTTTCAATACTTTATTCTTCAGCATTAAGCCTCTATTTATAGTTGAACTTTAGGGCTTCACTGATACTTTACTTCAGGAGTGTATTTCGATTAATCTGTTTTGAGAATATTCTAGAGTAGTTTGCCCAGATTCTGTTTTGAGTCTTTTGCTCAGATTCTGTTTTGAGCATTTTGCTCCGCTTCTTTTTTGAGCATTTTTCTCAAATTCTATTTTGAGCCTTTTTCTCCAATTCTGTTTTGAGCATTTTTCTCAGATTCTGTTTCGAGCATTTTTCTCAGATTCTGTTTTGAGCATTTTTCTCTGACATATTCATCTGACTATCTTCAGGTAGTGGTTTAGTGAATATGTCAGCTCATTGATGATCAGTATCTACAAATTGAATGTTAAGTACCCCTTTTTGAACATAATCTCTGATGAAGTGGTGTTTGATCTCTATGTGTTTGGCTCTAGAATGTAGGATAGGGTTTTTGGTTAGGCAAATTGCAGAGGTGTTATCACAATAGATGGGTATGTTGGATTCTAATATTTTGTAGTCTTCAAGTTGATGCTTCATTCGGAGTAGTTGAGAGCTGCAGCCAAGTGCTGAAATATATTCAGCCTCTGCTGTTGACATGGCAATGGTGTGTTGTCTCTTACTGGACCACAAAATTAAATTGTCTCCTAAAAAGTTACAATAGCCACTGGTGCTTTTTCTTTCAAGTTTATCTCCAACATAATCAGAATCACAGTATCCACTATGTTTGTATGTAGGAGTTTTCTTGTAAAACAAGATGAGGTTGGTAGTGCCTTTTAGGTATCTTAGGATTCTCTTAACAGCAGTTAGATGAGATTCTCTAGGATCAGATTGAAATCGAGCACATACACACACACACTAAATATGATATCAGGTCTAGAAGCATTAAGGTAGAGTAATGATCCTATCATTCCTCTGTAGATTTTCTGGTCAACTTTTGTTCCTGATTCATCTTTACCAAGTGAACAAGTAGGATGCATTGGTGTAACCATAGGTTTGCAATCACTCATTTTAATCTTCTTGAGGAGTTCCTTTGTATATTTAGTTTGGTGAATGTAAATACCTTCTAGACTTTGTTGAATTTGTATTCCTAGAAAGAACTTAAGTTATCTCATCATACTCATTTGAAATTCATGTTGCATTAATTCAGAAAATTCATGACAAAGAATGCCATTAGTAGATCCAAAAATAATATCATCAACATAAATTTGAATTATCATAATATCATTGTCTATTGATCGACTAAACAAAGTATTGCCTATTTGTCCTCTTTCAAAGTTATTTTTAATTAAGAAATTACTGAGTGTATCATACCATGCTCTAGGTGCTTGTTTTAACCCATACAAGGATTTTCTAAGTTTAAAGACATGGTTTGGAAATTCAGAATTTTCAAAACCTGGAGGTTGTTTAACATATACCTCTTCACTCAAATAACCATTGAGAAAAGCACTTTTAACATCCATTTGAAATAATTTGATATTATTATTTGCAGCAAAGGACAATAAGATACGAATAGCTTCTAACCTGGCCACTGGAGCAAATGTCTCAGTGTAATCAATGCCCTCTTGTTGACTGTAACCTTGTGCCACAAGCCTTGCCTTGTTTTTGACTACTTCACCCTTTTCATTTAGCTTATTTCTGAAGACCCACTTGATTCCCACAATGTTCTTCTTTGGTCTTAGAACTAGATCCCAAACATCATTCCTCTTAAATTCATTTAACTCTTCCTGTATTGCAATAATCCATCCATCATCTGCCAATTCTTCACTAACAGATGTAGGCTCAATCAATGAGATTAAACCAAACAGACTTATATCTTTTAATGATGATCTGGTTCTTAAAGAATCACTTCCACTTCCAATGATCAGATTTTCAGGATGAGATGACTTATATTTCCATCCAGATTTCTCTTCTAACTTCTCATAACTGATCATGATTTGATCAGGTTCGTCCTTTGAAAATGTGTCACATGCTTCTGACTTGCTTGTATTCTCCACTTCTCCATGTTCTGCTGGTTTATCTGCTTCTACTTTCTCTGGTTCTTGTAAATCTAATATAGGCTCTATTCTGAATGTAACATACAGTGTTCATTGCTTCAGCCCAAAATTGTTTTGCAACATTTAAATCATTTAACATAGTTCTGGCCATGTCTTGGAGTGATCTATGCTTTCTTCTAACTTATCTTCAGATTTATCCTCTGAAAACTTGTCAGGTTCTTCTTTCATCTTCCATCTTTTCAAGCTCTCTTGGTTTGTCTACATCAGCTTCTGGTTCTGGTAGATCTGTATCAGCTTCTGGTTCTAGTAAACCTGATTCGGTTTCCTCTGGTTCTGGTTAACCTGCATCAGCTTCATCTTGCTTTGACTTTTCAGGTCACACTATTTGTCATATAACATAATGCAAATCAAATAATTTAAAAATAAACTCAATACAGCCGAACCATTAATTCTGCTTCTGGTGGTTTTTGTTTATTTTTGAAACCACTGAAATACTGTTTCTGTTGAAGTGTTCACATCACGTGAATCACTTGATTCCTCTGACAGTTTGAAAACCTGCAGAATATTTATCTAGCTTTGATTTTTAAGATCAAGCTTCTTTGTTATCACATTAAACATAAATATCAAACAATAATAGTATTTACAGCAAGATGTAACCTCTATGTCAACAGTTTCAGTTTTACTCTGAAAATCCTCTTGTTTCTGATTTTCAGATTCTGAATCTGTATGTTCTGTGATTAGATGGTTTGGATGAAGGGATTTGAATTCCCTTCCTGGTTTGTAGTCTTGATGAATTTTACTAGAGTGTTTGAAGAACTCTCCTGATTCTGATTCTCATTCTTCTCTTTCTGCTGATATATCAGGTTCCTCTGATAATTCTAAAAGTTATGATAATTCTGATTCCTCTGGTAGTTCCAGTTTTGTTGATATGTGTGATTTCTCTGTCTGTTTTGGTATTTCCTGTTCCTCATATGGTTTTGGTTCTGATAGGCATTGTATTTACTAGTTCTTCTTCCACCAGAGTTACTTTGCTTCTGCTTGGTAGATGTTGGAACATCAACCTTTGTCCCTTCATATATTGCAAGCATCCATTGACCAGGCACCATGACTGGTGTTTCAATTTGGTTGCTTAGAACATCTGCAACATAAACAATTTTATCTTTTGGTACCATAATCTGGTTGGGTCCAGGTTTGTTAGTCTTGAAAAGTTTCTTGTTTTCCCATGTATTTAACATACGACAAGACACTTTGGAATGACTTTTCTTGTTACAAACAGTACACACTATATCACAGGGAACATGTTTAAACATAGGTTTAGGTTTAATTATTGTTTCCTCAAATCCTATACCTCTATTTCCGTTCCTACTGACTCCATAAATCATAGAAGCATATTTGCTTCTTTCCATACCATTAGCAAGAAATTCTTGAAGAACTTGTTCATGTATATCAGAATTACTTGTGGTATTTTCAATTGATGTTGAATTATGGTCATTTTTCAGAGTTAGGCTTTCAACTTGAAGTTCAGCAAAACTGTTTTTCAAATATACATTATTTTTTTTCAATTCTGCAATATCAGTTTCAAGAATGACACTTTCTGTTTTAAATTCTGCAATCTGATTCTTTAAAACATTAACTTCTTCTGTTAGATTTGTATTTTCTTTCTTAAGAGTTTTCAGTTTTAAAGATAATTTGTAATTACTGTTTAAAAAACCATTCAGAGCAGTAATCAAATCAGATCGAGTGAATTCATAATATACCTTAATTTCATCATCTTCTGATTCTCTTCCAGAATCAAATTCTGTGTTGGATCCAGAGTTGGTGTGAGCCATCATAGCCAAATCTGCTTGTTCATCTTCAGAAGATTCATCAGAATCATCCCATGTAGCCATCATGTTTTTCTTCTTAGTTCTGAAATCTTTCCTCTAGTACTTTCCTTTCACCATATTTGGACATTCTGACTTGATATGTCCAGATTCATTGCATCCGTAGCAGATGATATCTTTCTTGTCATGTGTATCATCACTTTCTTTGTTCGACTGCTTGAAATATCTTTGGGAAAATTTATTTCTTCTGTTGTGCCACATCTTTCTGAAATTTCTAGATAAGAAAGCAATCTCTTCTTCCTCTGAATTCAGACTTTGATCGTCTGAATCACTATCTTCTGATGTTGCTTTCAGAGCCTTCTTCTGCTTGGATTTCAGTGCTAGAGTTTTGTTCTTCTTCTTGGGTTCATCTTCTTCCAACACAATTTCATGTGATCTGAGAGAGCTGATTAATTCTTCCAGCTTTAGAGTATTTAGATCTTTAGCTTCCTGAATAGCAGTAATCTTTGGTCTCCACTTGATTGTCAGACTTCTAAGTATTTTCTTTACATGATCATCAGTAGTGTAGTTCTTTTCTAGTATCCTTAATCCTGATACTAGAGTCTGGAATCTTGAAAACATAGTTTCAATGTCTTCATCTTCTTCCATCTTGAATAACTCGTACTTCTTAACTAGAATGTTAGCCTTTGCTTCTTGGACTTGCTTACTGCCTTCGTAAGTCCGAATCAGACTATCATAGATGTTCTTTGCTGTTTTTCTGTTAGTGCATTTGTCGAACTCTTGGAACGTGATTGCATTGATCATGAACGTTCTGGGTTTGTGATGCAACTTGAACATCTTCTTCTTATCAACATCCATATCTCTTCTGGAAATTTTAATACCATCAGCATCTTCTGGAGCAGTATAACCATCTTCCACCAAGTCCCAAAGTTCAGGATCTTTTGAAATAAAAAAACTTCTCAGCCTATCCTTCCAGTATTCAAATCGTTCTCCATCAAATAGAGGTGGTCTGTTGATGTTTCCTCCAGTAGCTTCTTCATTGAATCCGGACATGTTGATCCCTTGGATCTTTCCTCAAACACTGTAAAGTGCTCAGCCTTGAGACCGAGCTCTAATGCCAATTGAAGGTGCAAACACGAGAAGGGGGTTGAATTGTGTTTGTCAAACTTGATTTCTTTTACTGTTTTGTTGAATGATAATGTGAATTATTCGATATATAACTAATCAGATTCAACAGCGGATAATAATAACATAATAACACAGCAATTTATACTAGTTCACCGTTAACTAGGCTACGTCCAGCCCCTTCCTCCAGAAGGCCTTTTCACTAATTCAAACTCCTTTGAATTACAACACCACTGACCCTACAAGCCAGTCTTCCCAACAAGCCTGACAACCCTAGACTTTTGAGGAACAACAACACATTGACTATACCAGCCAAGTCTTCTCAAACAGTCTGACAACCCCAGACTTTTGAGGAACAACAACACCTTAACTAAACCAGCTAAGTCTTCTCAAACAGCCTGACAACCCCACACTTTTGAGGAACGATAACAACACCTTGACTCTACAAGTCAAGTCTTCTCCTACCAATTTGACAACCTCATATTGAAGAAGGAATCTACACCACTATCGGGTTATATAATAAAGGTTTGAAACTTTGCAAAGTTGCTTCTGGAAAGCTATTTGTTGTACTTATTTTTGCACTCTTTTATTACTTCTGGAAAGCTGATTGTTGCACTGTATTTCTCTCTCGAAAACACTTAGAAAATATTGCTCTTGCTCATTTGTGTTTCTCTCTTTTGAACTCTCAGATAACTTTGAGTTGAAGCTTGAGTTCTTGTGTTTGTCGATACTTTATTCTTCAGCATTAAGCCTCTATTTATAGTTGAACTTTAGGGCTTCACTGATGCTTTACTTCAGGAGTGTATTTCGATTAATCTGTTTTGAGAATATTCTGGAATAGTTTGCTCAGATTCTGTTTTGAGTCTTTTGCTCAGATTCTGTTTTGAGCATTTTGCTCTGCTTTTGTTTTGAGCATTTTTCTCAGATTCTGTTTTGAGCCTTTTTCTCCAATTCTGTTTTGAGCATTTTTCTTAGATTCTATTTTGAGCATTTTTCTCTGACAGATTTATCTGACGATATCCTCTGCTGACGTCATCCTCTGATTTCTGCTTCTGGTGATGTCATCTTCTGGTGACATCCTCTTGCGACGTCATCCTCTGATTTCTGCTTCTGGGGACGTCATCTTCTGGTGACATCTTTCATTCTTCTTCTAAGTCAAATATGTTATTTTTATAAAATACATTTGTTAACATCAAAACTTTAATTGCCAGAACCAACTTGGTTCCAACACATCCTTTTATATTTTATTCTTATATGTTCATCCTCTGCCTTTCTTGTTCTTCAGTTGACTTTGTTTTTCTTTCAAACTTTAGCACTGATTTGACTTCTCATTTGACATGAAATCAGTGTTATCGTGATTCTGAATATTTTGCATAATAGTTGGTTCATCCTCTTTGAATATTCATCCTCTAGTCCATCCTCCAGTTTGAAAACTTGTTGGATTGACATAGATTTTATCTCTTTTGAAGAGCAACCTGTTTTCTAATAATAATACACTCAAGAGCACAGATTAGACTTAACAAGAATCATAATCTTTTAATTTTGTTATCATTAAAACCATTGGAAAGAAATTTTGTCTCAACAAATAGAATGTATGTTCAATATGTGTGGACAATTCATAGTTAGAAAAGTTTCTTAGTTGTAGAGATGTTTGATCATTCTGATGGAGACAAATTTTCCATGCAATGAGTAGAATAGGTGTAGCTTCATAAAAATGAGTATATATCTGCAACTGATCACTAAAATATTTGAGAGATAATATTACTATAGGAAACTTTTGTCACTAATTAATATGTAGGAATAAATATAGTTAGAATTGGAGGAGTAGTTTTACCAAAAATAAAAAGAAGAAATGGGGAGTTGTGAAAGTTGATAAGAGTGAGATGATAGTAGAATTATTTTCATCAATAACTATTATTTGTGAATTTTCAATAGAGATGTGACTTGGTGTGTGAAATGAAAAGCTAAATAGAGGTATGGAAAATGTGAAATGAATTATAGATGCCTCTAAAGGGTGCCACATAAGAATACAAGCAACGTGTGACATAAATGTAGTGATGTGGTCAATAAATGTGTGAGGTGTCGATCAATAAAATTTAGAGTTTGTTTTAATATATATAAATAGAAGAGACAAATATAAATCTCTTTATAAGTATTTATATTTATTAAGGTTAATTATATTTTTAGTTCGTATAAAATTTTAACATTTCAATTTTAATTTCTCTAAAATAAAAATACAACTTTTAGTTCATGTATAATCATGCAGCAAACAATTTTAATTCCTCATGAAATAAACATATTTAATTGTCCTTTAACTTAAATTATTTTGAATAATTTTTTGCAAACGTGTTTAAAAAATTATAAAAAGTTTTTCCATAAATATTTAGAATTTTTTAAAAATTGGATGAATTAAAGATGAATTTTTAAATTGGATGAAATAGTCAATCATTTGAACATCCTTGAGCTTATTTTATACACAGACCACATAGCCTCAGCTTCTTGGGCCTAATCCATTTTTCGACTGAAATACTGAGAAATCTACTCTTCACCCCATTTATACCTTCCACCTTAAAATATATTGAAAATGATTTTTTTTAATTCTTTTTTACTATAAATAAAGTTGAAATTTTTTACAATCAATTTTTTACTCATATATGCGAAACTTTTCAAATATTAGTTAAAGAAAATTTTCAAAATTTTGAAACTTTGGCTGTTTATAAAATTTTCAAAATAAAAAGTGAGTTCATATTTTTAGAGTATTCGAAAGTTTTGATTAATTTTATAGTTTTGAAATAGAGTTTATTGTATTTGTTAAATATTTTTTAATTCAAAATGCAGTTTTTCCAAAATTTGAAACCTTCAAAGTATTAAATTTTGGAAATTGTCCTAAACAATACTTTCAAAATTTAACATTACATTTTGAAACTTTCGATGAAGTTGAACATTTCAAAATTTTGGAATATTACTCAAATTTAATAGTAGTGTTTTATTATTATTATTATTATTATTATTATTATTATTATTATTATTATTAAAATTTTAGCTTACTTACTTAGGGATAAATATAATTGATACATTGTTAATTTTTTTACCAGAAAAAATTCTTAGTTTATTTTGTAAAATCTAATTTTGATGATACCGTTTCTTACATAAAATGTCTCGTTTTCATGTTCAATTTAGGCCTCAGAATATGATGGGTCTGTCTTAATTAATTTTTTAAAATTAAGACATTTATTTTTAAATAAAATTTTTCAAACACTATATTTATTTACACTATTAAAAAAATTACATAATTTATTTATGACATGAGTACATATACGACAATGAGAAAAATAATATATAAATCAATAAAAAAATGCTTAAATACAAAATATTTTTAAGATCAATACTATTGATATAATGTGAAATAAAATATAACTGTTCTTTTCAAATATTAGAGGTCAATTTTAAATGACGACTAACTATACTCAAATCAATATAAGTTGAATTTATTTGGTTAAATTAAGTTTGGACTCAAACACCAATAAAACTAAACCAATTTAAGTGATTTTGGATAAATTCTTGAGTTATCGTATCATTGATTTAATTTTTATATTCCCAGACGATTCTCATGAAACATACAATATGAATTTAGGTTGAAAATATATTGTATTTTAGGTAGCTCGGTTGGTGGATTAAAGGACACCAATGGAGGTTTAAGCTAGATGTTCTAAATTCAAAACCGAAAAATTATTATAACTATTATTGTACTAATACTTGCATATAAAAAATTATATATTTTTTAAAAAAAGTTTCTTATATATTACTTTTGTTTTAAATATATAGTAACAAATTCTTTTTTAGTGTATTGGAGGTGGGATGTATAGGTGGGTTGAGGAGTAGAATACCCCCAAGATACACATGCCATCCCCCAACACACATTTGGTCTATTAGAAATGAGAGAAGAGAGAATTTTTTTTTTTAAAAGTGTTTGATTTAAGTTTTAAAAGCGAAGAGAAGACGGTGATAGCAAAATCTCTCGTAAAATAAGTTTTATTCTCCTTCTATTTTGGAAGGATTTCGAGAGGAGATGATCAATTTAACTTGAAAAATATTTTTTTTACCTTCTTCACATGAAACAAATACAAAATCATTAAAAAAAAATTCTCCATTCACTTATCGGGAAGTCTGGGGGCGTGAGAGCAACAACGACATAAATGCCCTACAACCACAAGAGAGTAAGATACTACATATCTACCAAAAACCATAAGACATTAGGTATATGGGTCGTCACTCTTATATATCTAATATTTAATTTATTTTTAATCAATGTGAGACTTAACCAAAGTCGTCTTAAACATTTTAGAGGTCTTGTTTCTAACCTTAAAAATTGAATATCTAATAAAAAGAAAGTGCAATTTTAATAATTAAAAAAAATGTTAAAATAAATTTTGGTCTCTATACAATTTCAAAATTTTATTTACAGCCCCTACAAAAAATTCTCAACTTTTTAGTTCTTAATTTTTTTTTCACTTTTAGTCTTTATTTTGAATTTTTTTTATAATAAAAAAATGATATTTTTAGTCCCTAAAAAAATCCTTGTAAAACCAAAATAGAGACTAAAAATGAATCATTTTTTTTATGAACTAAACTAAAAAGGTCGTAATTTATAGGAATAAACATATTTAACAACAACAAAAATAATAGTAATTTAATTATATTATATAATTAAAAAAATTAAGGCTTTCACCAATTGTAAACTATGTAATATTAGGCTTGTTTGCACAACTAAATTACAGGAATAAATATATCTAACAAAAAAAATTATAGTAATTTAATTATATTATATAATTAAAAAAAATTAAAGCTTTCACCAATTGTAGACTATGTATTATTAGACTGTTTGCACAACTCAATAATCGATCCTGAACCTAGCCACTCACAATTAAACTCAATGACATATATTTACTTCCTTTTCCATACTCAATCTCTCCTCCATTAAAATGCATCTCATCTCTTCTTTGTAACAAATGGGTCCATATTATTATTTTTTTTACTAAAATATACTAATAGCACTTCATTCATGATAATATATTAAATACAAATATAGAGAGTCCATACTCTTATAAAGTGGATAAGAGGATAAGAGAACTCTGTGGTGAAATAATAGTCTTATTACATAAACTCAAAATTAAAAAAATAATTTTCACAAATCGTATCATCTAAAAAAAAATATAATTCAATATGATAACTGATTAACTTTTTTTTTTTAAAGGAAAAGACTTTTCTACAACATTTAGGCAAAGAAGGAGGAGATACTTAAGCATCATATAGGAATAGGATTGCTTATCGATGAAGTCTCTACTATTGCTATTGCCTTAATATATATTCCCCATTCATGCAAATATTCACTCTGTTTTCTGTTAATATAAGAATGATTAACTTATAAAATTTTATAAACCAGTAAAAATTCCATTCAAGATATGTTGCAAAAATGGTTAGAAAAGTTGTGAAATTCCATCATGTATCATTATATTTTTTTTTTAGAATAAATAGGTATATAAAAAAAATTAGGTTTTACCGTAAAATTTATTTAGTATATATTATCAATGTAAATATTTTTTATTTTATCAATCAACATAATTATCATATTATAAAAAAAAAGTTTCACTTTGATTATAATAATTAAAAATTACACATATAATAATTTATAATTAATTAATATTATAATTTTTTACACATGCATCAAAATTAAACTCTTTACCATTCTTCTTAGTTGTTTTAACTGAGACAACTTTCTCATTCAACTAAACCATATTATAACAAAAACAATTCAAGTAACTTTCGTAGAAAGTGTCATGTCAACAATTGGTGACCACATTTATCTCAATCGTGTGTGACTTGAACTTTATATTGCATTACCTACTTTACACACATAAACACTATAAAGTTTTTGTCATAGACTTAATGAAAGCACACGAATGAGTGACTTGTTAGTTTGGCATTTGAGCAAAATGGTAATTCAAGGTGACATGAACCAATACCGTTGGGCCTCATAGATAAAGTCCTTATTCATTCATGAAAAAGAAAAAAGTTGTGGTCCTTAACTATATATATTTAAGTGCATGAACCACTCACTATACTTTTCCTCATTGCTAAAAAATGTCAATAGAAAAATGTTTTCTTCACAAAGTATATGACATCAACGCAGTATATTTATACGTTTCTATTTTTAATATTACTTTTTCTCTCTTTTAAGATTTCACATCAATACTTATTCATGTTGTATTTTATACGGTGTCACCCTTTTGTATGTCACAAGAACATATTGCTTAATTCCATATATTCATTTAGGACCAAAAAAAATTAAATTTGTGGTTCTTAAGTTGGGCACGGACCACCCCTGATTTTATTAGGAGAGGGTCATATTCCTATATATCTTATCTAGTTTCTCTTTCCCTCTTTTACAATTCATTGTTTATTCCAAAACCAAAATAAATGAGTTAAGCAACATAATATTTATTGAAAGCCTTGTTTATTGTAAACATATTAAAATTTCAATTGATTAATAAAATACTAATACATCGAATTTAATAATTATTAATGATAGTTCTCCAATAAATTATAATTTAATATGTATTTGTTGATATATGAAAGTGTGTTTGTTGGTATCTGAAGTGTGAGGAAGAGTCACACATTACATAAAAAAATAATGTTGATTTTACCTATAAAAAATATTGAATTCATTTTGACCTATAAAAAATAGAGATAGACACATTTAGATAGAGATAGACACATTTAAAGACAAAATCCTTTTCTTTGTTGATCTTACCTGTAAATTCGTTATAACCGCAACAAAATGTTTATCTTTACTCATTTCATTTTTCTATATATGTATATACATATTTATGTATAATATATCATAAATAAATAGCTTCAATTGTTTTCCAATGTGAGTTTATTGAAGTTGTATTTGGAGCATGTGGGAGCCATGGCCTGCCCAATGATTAATATAAATTATACTTTGTGTCTTAATTAATGATTTATACCTATATGCCAACACTCACTTTATTATATATTTTCTATAAATTATTTTGTTATAATATGCATGTATCTTTTTTTGCCTCTCCACATATTTATGTACAGCTCCACCGTTGACGAGATCAAAATTGATGGTTTGACTAAAGTGATTAATTCTTTGTATTGTAAGTCTCTTTTTATAATAAAGCGGTGATGTGATGATATATGTGTGTCAATACTGGTGCAAGTGTATATGGATGAAAAAAAAATTTACTTGAAAGAGAGTATTCCAAGATGAATGGAAACACTTGAGAGGTAAATTGTTTTTGAATCAAATATTACTTAAAAGTTTTACATTTAACGAAAAAATAGATGTTGACTACTACATAATATCAGTTTGATGATATACTTTAATGTTTTTGTTGAAAATACAGTGTCCAAACCACTTGCATACTAATTATATTTTATGCTCCCCTTGTGACCCAAAATTAGTTGTAGAGCTAACTTTTATAGAACATCTGTGGAATTAGACTTAAACCCATGTTACACGTAACAGTGAATATTGAAATTATAATTAAATATCACATGATCAAAATTTCTTGACACTCTCATCATTTGAATTAACTTGTAGAAGCATCGTAAAAAAGGTATGCGGATTTGTATATTTTTTGAAGGAATGTGCATTTGATTGGAACCTTTTGGTTTTCGGTTTGTATATTAAAAACTCACCTTTCCGGTTGTTCACATATACATGAGAAAAAGAAAATAACCCATAAAGAAGAAAGTGTTTGGAAGCTTAGCACTTATTTAAATACAAACCGAATAAGTCTTTACGGATCTTGCTAACAAGTATTTAACACTTGTTAAAAAATTAAAAGTAAAACCTTTGTATTAAAAAAATCAAAATGTATTTTTCACAATTTAATGCACAAATTTAAATATAATTACTACGCCAAAATTAGTTTTACATCGTTTTTTCAAAAAAAAAAACGTTGTAAAATGATAAAAACATGTCTTTTATGACATTTTAAAAAAAGTGTTATCTTTAAAATGATATTTCAATTTTTTTTTTAAATTCAGATTCTTATCAACATCAAATATCAATTACATATCAAATTCATATTCACATAAAATTCAGATTCTTATTCACACCAACAAATATCAACAATATCAATTACAAATTCACAATATCAATTACATATATATTTACAGTAACAAATTACAAGTTCATGACAATAGCAACAAATATAACAATATTGACAGTAGCAACATATTCACAATATCAATTACATATTCACAACAACAAATATCATGCCAGTTTAGTAGCAATTTCCAGCAATTTATTTCTTTACCCAATTGTAACAAAATAAAATAAACTAATTAGAATAATGATCAGTTCACACTAAAATATACAATAATAGTTTACAATTTCCAGCAATGTGAAACTCACCTATTAACAAATTATATAACTTTTAGTTGGAGCGCATACAACACCAGTCTTCTTTTATTTGAATTAGATCACTTTCAGAGTATGTTGAATCGAAGTTGTCAAAGTACTATGCGATATAATATTTGAACATAAATAAGTTAAAATATATTATATATATATATATAGTTTATATATGAAAATCAAAATATATGAAAATATCGTACCGTTTCTGGAATTATATTTTGATTCATATCAACAATCTCCTTCATGAATCGCAATATATAGTATCCACAATCTGTGTTGTTAGTTTGACGCGGGCACTATAAAATAAAACATGTGCGCCAATAAATATTTATGCATTGATTGTAATTGAAAATTTATAGACATATAATTAAGTTCTACAAAAAAAATTTCAAACTTTTATTGGAATCCATGTGATGTTGTTTGCCTTGTGCTTCGACATTGTAGCACCCTTTTGAGCGCAAAAAATTTGTAAAGCACTATCAAATAAATGTGATTATTATTCAACGACCAAATACATTATTTATATATGTAAGAAATAAACGAATGTTACTTACTTGTCGAAGATATTCTTTATATCCGTGTGATTGTTATAATGACCGTGCAGTTGATCTAAATAGTATATAATTTCAGCGGTGGCATTGATGGCAAACAAAATCCAATGTCACCTACAACAACAAAAATTTGGTTGGCAAATTTATTTACACAACTGATAAAGTATCATAAATTAAAAAATATATAGATAAAGTATCTAATTACCCTGAATTATATGGCGCAAGGAACAACTTATCCTTCTCTTAATTTTCCAAAAGTATATCAACGACATACTTTTCTACGTTATTGGATCAAATTTAAATATGGATAGCTTATGTGGAGATAAGAATAAAAATCTATTTGTCAATTTGCGCACCCACACTATCTTTTCATACAAAAACCTCTAATGAAAATATAAAATTAGATTAATTACCAATAAATGTGGCAATGATGCAATTAAAATAAATTTTTATCTTAAATAAAGTATTTTACATTACCATATATATATATATATATATATATATATATATATATATATTGATGATAGTAGCACCCAACTCATCATGATTTAGAAGTTCATATATGTTCTCTTTACCAAGCATTTCTTCATAATCTTCTCCAAAAATACCTTTATCTATTTGTATGATACGTGCATCATTGCTCTCCATATTCATTTTTGTATTTATGTCAAGACACAACCCAAATCGAGAAAGGCGTGACTGACTTATTTTAGGAGCATCAACTGATTTTCCACGATCCAGCTTTTAAATTTTTGCAGGTTTATTTTTACCACAAACCTGCATTTGCGGTGCGGTGGATTTCTGGTAGATTTAGAAGAAACATATTTAGGATTAGGAGAAGCAGATTAATTTTTGGCAGATTTATTTTAGGAGAACCAGCTAAATAAATTAGTGAATGAATAAATATTTTACCACGAACCTGCATTTGCAGTGCGGCAAGTTTATTTTTGAATCAAGTTTCTTCACCATTTCAGTAAGTTTAGCTTGAATCTGAAAAAATGAGGTTGATCAATTTGTTAGTTATTATAGTAAACTAATCATTTCATATACAATTGATGTATATGTCAAACCTTTTCTGGTGAAGTTAGTGACTCGTTACGAGGAGTCTTCTTATCATTCCCTTTAGACTTTGTAAGAATCTAAATAAATGTGAAATTAAAAGCGGAATAATCAGCAATTAAATATAATCAATCATAATCATACAATTAAATATACATAGCAATTAAACATACCTCCTCTATGCCAACAAGATTTTTGGGTCATGCCACGTAACTACCTATTGCTTCTCCCAAAATCTTCATATCTCCGTCGTTGTCGGGGATAGGCAACGGTGCAAGTGGTTCTAAAGCTATCATAGATGAAACTTTAACATGACCGGCAGGAATGGGATTATGGTGTAATACTTCTCCCAAGGTATTGTATAATGTTCATTTTTCAACCATACGATGAGTAGGGGAAGACAAATATAGCACGCAAGATGATACATCCTAAATCAATGGTTAATACATGTGAAACAATTAGGGATTGATTTTTGGGTTATTTATCTCGTATAATTTAAACTTGATATGATTTTAAGGGATAATTCATTATTTATAAACAATTTAAATTATCTAATAATTCATTATTTTGTGGAATATAGAAAAAGGAATTTTATTTTATTCTATTTTTAGGTGTTTTTATTTGATTCTTGTATTTATAAAGATGTATTTTCTAGAAGATGTATTTTCTAGAAGAAGATGTATTTAAGGACTAAGATAATGGATATGAGGGGGAGAATTAAATATCAACCATTAAAATTTAAAGATATCATTTAATGTATTATTGTATTAATTATTGAAATGCCCATTAATTTTTTGTTGAGATATTTTCATTTTAAGGGTTGTCTTAACAACATTTTAATGTAAAAATGCATGAGAGATTGCGTATTAGACTTTAAAATGTATTTATTGAAAATAGACAAATAAATAGATAACATATATATACATATATATAGTATAAACGTGCTTGGCTATTTTATTTGTCAACGTAAGAAATCCAACAACTTGGTATGGCTGATTTCATAAGCTTATACATTCTATGCAAGATGATTTGCAGCTAAAAAAGCAACTTCACTAAGTAAAAAAACTTGATTGTTTAGAGAATGAATTGGTGGAGTACTTTCTTTTTGTTGTTGAAGAGCTTTCTCACAATTTGCAGCTCCATCACTAGCAATTTGTATATCCATTTTTGCTCTTTCATGATTTGAATCCAATTCATATAATGATCTTTTTAAAGCTTTCAAAGTTATAATGTAGAATTGAGTTGAACATTGTCTAAAAGCATCATCATTAGGATAATGTTCTGCCATTTTATTAACAAGCATTTGAGCTTGTGTCCCCTTATATATTGCCATCTCCACAATATTCTTTGAGACATCAACATAATTTGTATCTGAAGTGATTTTTGGGTCAGTTTTTAAAAGATCCAAGCAACTATTGGCATCTTCCCCTGTCTCATTGCATACAATTTCATATAAGTTCTCACATAATGTTGTAACCAACAATTTGAATTAAATTTTTATGTTATTGTAACCAACAATTTGATCTATATATACTTACTTCAAATATTGATCACTAACATGTGTGTCAAATATTTACTTAGTGAAATATTCTTCAAGTTAAATGGTCAACGATTATTAATTTCACTAATTAAGAATCTTCCAATATATTAAGTTAAATGGTCAAAGATTAATATAAACAATCATATATATATTGATAATTAACATATTTCAATTTATTAACTAATGAATTATTATGTGAATATAATTCCTACATAAAAAAATATGTAATATATATGGTATTAATTAATTTTTTATTATTATTATTATGATTATTATTATTATTATTATTATTATTATTATATATTTGGTCTTTATTTGGTCTCTATTACTTCCTTAACCTTTTATTATAAAACACTTCTACAAAGTGCATGTATACTAACTCATGCATGTGCAATCACGAAAATATTTTTAAGTTATAACAATATTGAAAATAAATTAGAGGGAGCAATACTAATTCTATTAAAGAATGATGATTTGATAAATTTAGTGTTGTTTGGTTGACTAATGATATTGTTTTGGACGGAGCAGCACATCCATTTTTTATTTGCAAGCATATCGAATTAAACATACTAAAATATAAAATATAAAATCAAATCAAATATTTTTTTTTTTTAAAATAACACTTGGCATATATAACTCAAATAGAAAGTGAAAAAAGAAAGAAAAAAAAACAAAATACATATAGAATGAGAAACAAAAGAAGAGATAAAAGTATGAGAGAAAAACAAAAGAGATCATAGATATATAAATAGATATATAAATAGGAGACTCAACTTCTTAGTTATGCACCAATAAAAAGAAATAAAAATGCTAATTGCTAACCCAAATAATGTTGAGAAAGAATTGTTGCGGGAATGATTTGAAAACAAATTTAAATTTGGAATAACTGTAATTAATGTGAATTGATAAAAAGAAGATTGTGATCGACCTGATATTTGACATTTGTAATTATATTCTTTTGAAATTGTAATTATATATTTTTTTATCAAATGTGTGAATCAATAAGAGCATGATTAAGTCAACCAATGTATAAAAAAATTTAGTATAAAAAAGTTAGTTATCTCTTCTCATCTCGTCACGTGTGAATGTGAAATTTTTTATTTTTGTATCGGTTACTTTTTTTTCTTTTCTATATTTTATTTTAAGAATTGGTAGTTGAAGTAGAAGGTTTACTAATTTCTTATATTTGAAATCGATTTATATTTTTTAAATTGATTTTATCATTAGAAGTATCTATTATTTTTAATTAATTCAATTTTATTGGAGTTGATTTTTTTATTTAAAAAATGAATTCATGCTTTCTTATTTAATTTTTATTTTAAGTATTTTCATTTTTTCACTTTATTTTTTTTTCTTCATATTTTGGGCCGATATTATACTCATACTAG
>JBBPBO010000001.1:72281338-72303224 GCA_037974295.1 Cicer cuneatum | reverse complement strand
ATGAAGAATATAATATGTTTTAAAAAAATTAAATGTCTATTTTTGGAGATGTAATAAATTAAAATTTATTTATTTTGAATAATTTATTTTATTTAATATAAATTTTATCATATAAATTTTTTGAAAATTAATTATTTTTCCTTTTAAATTATCATAAAATTAGAAATTTAAAGTGTTTATGAGACTTGCTATAGTGCTCCAAGAAAAATTATTGATTAAAAGTAAAATATATATATTATATCTGTGTTAACAAAATCATAGAATCAATGAATGCTTAATAAAAAGTAAAACTATATATGTTATCAATATTTCCTACCCCAATAAATATCAATTTTTTCTTATGAAAAAAATGAAATCAGCTATCAAAGATAAGTATAAAGAAACATATTAAACAAAAGTATTATCTCAGTAGACAAATTGGATTAAACTTGATTCTCCGTGCAAAAGAATGGAGCAAGTTGTCAATATATAAGTTAAATCAAAATCAAATTATATAAATGGTTTCAAAATTGAATAAATATAAAAAAAATTAACCAAAAAATAGTAAAATAAAGAAAGATTAAATAAGTTTTTTATCTTTATAAAATTTCAGTATTTTGTTTTTAGCTCTTATAAAAAGTATGTTAACTTTTAATCCTTTAAAATTTATCATTTTCATTTTTTGTCACTAATTTTTATTCAACTATTTTATGTCTATCTAATGTTATGGACATGTTTAACAAATTCGTTACAAAAATTCAGAGTTTTTAAGCAAAAGACGAATTAAATATAAATTTTTAAATTTTTGCGGTTAAAAATTTATATTTAATTTTTTATTTGTTAAAAAAATTAATTTTTTGTAAATATTACTGCAAGAATCATTTAAAAATTCAAAAGAAACACAAAATTAAGAATAGAAAATAAAATAAAATATTTTTAAGAGATTAAAAATTAGACTAATTTTTTTATAAGGACTAACAATATAAATCTATGAATTTTAATCATTTTACTACTTTAAAAAAATTTATTATTTTGAATTGAAATTTAAAAATGTTATTATTAAATGCGGGTGCCCCTAAAAAGAGGGTCCAAATATAGACCTATGACTTTTCTATTATTTTTAGATTGTGTGTAAATGATAGAGCCGCATTATGATAAGGTAACACACATACATACTATAAATTTTTTGGATGGATTCCACGTCACAAAAGATACTCCTCTACTTCTCAATACACATGTTGGAACAATGATAAATAAATTATATAAAAAAGAAAATATTACCTCGTTTCCTTCTTAATGCCCCAGGAAATATTATGAGGTAAATTCCAACAAGATAATAAGAGAGACGATATGTATAATGAAAATAGTGACATACTTCATTTGTACTCGGTAAAAGAGATTTAACCACTCACGTTTAAAATCTAATAACTAAATTCATTAAGGAAATCTACGCTAACACCCTCATGCATCCATGATGCAAGCATAGTTTGTTGTATTGTATGGTGGTGCAGCCCATTCAATACAGTTAAAGAATTTTATCTTAACTTTTGGTATAGTTGATTCCATTTCAAGACAATTGAAGTTATTCTCTAATAATAGTTTTGTCGGTTGTTCCAAATATTGTAGAGAATAATGAAATTGGGATTCAACACATATCTACTAAATCATGTCTCAAGAACAAATTGTTAGATAATGTTATTATATATTAGTAGTAAGTGTATTTTAGACATTTCTGTTCTCTTGTATATATACTCATTGTAACTCTATTAACTCAAGTTTTACTCATTCTATGTTATGAAAACCTAGCAGGGTTGTTTCTCTTCTTCCTCTCTTCTTCTTCCTCCTTTCTATGTTTGTCATTATTAACATGGTATCAAAGAGTTTTGGTTGATTTTGGGATCTACTGTAAAGTGGTCCACAACTTAGTGTGCGACCAGTTTTGCGACCGGTATCGATTTGCTCCCTCTGTTTCCGACCCAATTCTACCTCTTTGTTTCCGGGGTGATTCTGCTCTTCTCTTTCCGGCGTGGTTCTACTCTTCTGTTTCTGGCATGATTTTGTTTGGTTCTTGATTGACTCTTGTATTGACAAGCTATCCCTAATTTCTTTTGTTTTAGTGATTGTGTTTGTTGTATTTTCCTGTGATTATTTGTTATGGTTGGTGATACGGATGACTCTATTCAAACTATTAGTGTCCACCTCAATGGACAAAATTACTCTTATTGAAATTATGTGATGAAAAAAATTTTGATTGGAAAAGATACATGGGGTTATGTTGGTGGAACTTATGTGAAGCCTACAGATAAAAATGATGAAGCTAAATATGCAAAGGATTTGAAAACATGGAATGTTAGTAATTCAAAAATCATTATTTGGATTATTAATTATGTTGAGCTGTCTATAGGCGTACAACTAGTAAAATATGATACTGCTAAAGAGATTTGGGATCACTTGAAATAGTTGTATGTTCAGTCTAACTTTGCAAAATAATATTAGTTGGAAAGTGATATTAGGGCCCTTAAGCAAAACAATATGACTATTCAAGAATTCTATTCGGCAATGACTAATTTGTGAGATCAATTGGCTCTTATGCAATCAACTGAGTTGAAAGCTGTCAAAGCGTAGATTGATCAGTGAGATGAGCAACGTTTGGTTTGGTTTTTGATGGCTCTTCGTGATGATTTTGAGGGTCTTCGTGAGGGTATTTTACATCGTTCTCCTCTGCCTACTGTTGAATCAGTAGTTAGTGAATTGTTTGTAGAAGAAATCATGCTTAAAACTCACTTTGTTGGGTTAGATAAGGGAATTCTTTCAACTCTTTCATCTGTTTTTGCTGCTCCTATTCAAAAAGAAAAATATCAAGGGAGAGTTGGGCTTGATAATGATGGATGTGCTTTTTGCAAATAAAAAGGTCATCGGAAAGTACATTGTCCGAAATTGGGGAGAGCACATAAGAAGAATTTTAGGGGACCATCATCCAATGTTATTGCTTCTACTTCTCCTACCATCGGCTCTAGTTCTAGTTAGGTATACTCATCTGAGACTGCTTCCCAAATATCTTATATTGCATAACAGCTCCAAAAACTTCTTGCCACTCAATCACATGTCATGTCTACCTCATCTACTAAAGGTTTGAACTCCTCTAGTATGTCAAGTATATCTCCTTCCATATAGATTCTTGATTCTAAAGCATCTCATCATATGCCATATGATGATAAATCTTTTGTGTCTATGAATCCTACCTCGTCTGTGCCGACTATGTGATTTTGATTATTCTGTTTATTTTCTTTCACTTCTTATTGTGTGCAGGATCGACATTCTGAGAGGCTAATTGGGACATGCCATAGACAGGGGGACTTTTGTTTTGGATGACCTACGAGTCCCAGATATTGCAGCCTCAACAACCACTACTGACGTCTTATCTAGTTTTCGCTTGAATTCTTCGTCTTCTAGTTTTTATTTATTGCATTCTCGCCTTGGACATGATTCTACTTCTAGATTAAAATATTTGGCTTCTACTTGAGCTTTAGGAAAACTACAAACCAGTGATATTTCAAATTGTTGTGGTTGTAAACTTGCTAAATTTCCAGCTTTACCGTTTAGTAAAAGTATTTTTGTTTCATATGCGCCTTTTGATTTAGTTCACTTTGATGTTTGGGGTCCATCACCCGTTCTCACTAAAGGTGGATCTAGATATTATGTTTCATTTATTGAGGATTACACTCGTTATTGTTGGGTTTATCTTACGAAAAATCGGTCTGAATTTTTTTACATATATCAAATGTTTCGTGCTATGGTCAACACTCAACATAATGTTGTTATAAAGTGTTTTCGTTGTGATTTAGGTGGTGATTATACCTCTAATAAATTCTTTGAATTACTTGCTTATGATGACACCCTTCATCAGACATCTTGTATTGATACTCCTAAACAAAATGGAGTTGTTGAAAGGAAACACCGTCATATTATTGAGATTGCTCGCTCCCTTTTGTTGTCTTCTTCGGTTCCCAGTGAGTTTTGAGGAGAAGCAATTCTTACTGATGTTCATTCTATTAATAGAACTTCATCATCTATCATATCAGGTTTGTCTCCCTTTGAAAAATTGTATGCTTCTATCCCTAATTACTATTCTTTGAAAGTCTTCGGTTCTACTTGTTTTGTTCTTCATCCATAAGTAAAACGCAGTAAGTTATCTTCTCGTTCAGCCATGTGTGTTTTTCTTGGTTATCGGGATGGTCAAAATGGTTATCGTTGTTATGATCCTCGTGCAAGAAAACTTTATGTTTCTCGTAATGTTGTTTTTCTTGAGCACATCCCTTTTTACTTTGTTTCCTCTAATTCTCATATTACTAAGAGTTCAGAATTAATTCATATTGATCTGTTTGGTCGTAATGATAATGCTTCTAGTGATTGTAATGTTGAAAATTGCAGGACAATTACTACTACTCCACATGATGACATCCCTCTTGTCCCCCCGGCTGTCCAATCACCTCATGCGATTGTTGATCCTCCTCGTTACCCCTCTCGTCACTGTAAGTCTGCTCAGTTACCTGATTTTGTCTATTCCACTTACTCTGCTTCATTTGCTTCTTTCTTAACCTTTATTCACAATTTGTCTAAGCCATCTTCCTATAAAGAGGCTATTGTTGATCCTCTTCTACAGCCGACTATGGCAGAAGAACTATGTGCATTGCACAAAACATATACTTGGGAATTAGTACATCTTCCTCCTGGAAAGCGTGTTATTGGGTATCCAAGATAAAACTAAGTCTGATGGGTCAGTTGAAAGCTACAAAGCACGCGTTGTTGCCAAGGGATACTCTCAACAATATGGTATGGATTATGAGGAAACTTTTACTCCTATAGCCAAAATGACCATTATCCGTACTCTTATTGCAGTTGCATCTATTCGTCAATGGCATATTTCCCAAATGGATGTCAAAAATGCTTTTTTAAATGGTGAGCTTCATGAAGAAGTCTATATGGTCCCTCCACAAGGAGTTTCTCATAATCAGAGGGAAGTGTGTAAGTTAAAAAAGGCTCTATGTGGTCTTAAACAAGCTCCTCGAGCTTGGTTTGAGAAATTCTCTACTGTGATCACTTCTCTTGGTTTCCGCTCTAGTGAACATGATTTAGCATTGTTTATAAGGTCCACCACTTATAGTCGCATTATACTTTCTTTGTATGTTGATGATATAATTATTACAGGTGATTATGTTAGTAGAATTGATGAGTTGAAATTACAGTTAGCCAAGTAGTTATAGATGAAGGACTTGAGAACTCTTCGCTATTTCTTGAGGATTAAAGTTGCATACTCTCCTATAAGCTACCTTATTTCACAATCCAAGTATGCCAACATTCTTGACCAGGCTCATCTTTCTTATACTAGACCAGCAGATACTCCTCTTGAGTTGAATGTAAAATATGCTCCCTCGAATGGAACTCTTTTACCAGATCTTACTTTGTATCGTACTTTGGTTGGCAGCTTAGTGTATCTTACGATTACCAGACCTGATATTGCTTATAATATTCATGTTGTCAGTCAGCTTGTTGTCTCTCCCACTACAATACATTGGGCAACGATTTTTCATATTCTTCGTTATGTTTGAGGAACTCAATTTCAAAGCATTCTCTTTCCATCGTCATCCTCATTGGAGTTACGTACTTATTCTGATGTTGATTGGGCTGGTGACACCACAGATCGTAAGTCCGTCATAGGGTTTTGTATCTTTCTTGAAGACTCTCTTATTTCTTGAAAGAATAAGAAACGGGACATTGTCTCTCACCCTTCTACAGAAGTTGAGTATCGTGCTATGACATCCACTACCGCTGAAATAATTTAGCTGCGTTGGTTTTTGTCTGATTTAGGTATCTCTCTTTCTGAGCCAACTCCAATGCACTGCAATAACAAGAGTTCTATTCAAATTGCTCATAAATGGATCTTTCGTGAACGCACCAAACACATTGAGATTGATTATCATCTTACTCGTCATCATCTTCAGCATGGAACCATTACTCTATCGTTTGTCTCTTCTTCCTTACAGATTGTTGATTTGTTCACAAAGATGCATTCCATTAAACGTTTTTGTATTTTAGTTAACAAACTCTCGATGCTCCATGTTAATGCATCGTGAGTTTGAGGGTAGATGTTAGATAATGTTCTTATATATTAGTAGTAAGGATATTTTAAACATTTCTATTCTCTTATATATATACTCATTATAACTCTATTAAGTTAAGTTATGTTCATTCTATGTTATGAAATCCTAGAAAGGTTGTTTCTCTTCTCTTCCTCCTTTCTATGTTTGTCATTATTAACACAAATCACAATTTAACTTTTTAGAGGTAAATTAAATTATAAATCATTCAAGAAAAAAAAAACTATCCACAAAAAATATTTTAAAAAATTATGTAAATATTCATGAGTAATCCATTGTGGTGGTATACACTCTTCAACTAATAGAATCCCAAAATGGATAATATTTTCTCAAAAAAAATACTTTTATTAACCATGTTTTATTAATATACACTCTTCATCTAATAGAATCCCAAAATGGATAACATTTTCTCAAAAAATATTTTTATTAAGCATGTTTTATTTCAAGCAATACACATAGAGAGTGACATATTATATTACAATATATATGGATAGTGACTATGACAAATAGATTCTTTGGATGGATAAAGCAAAAATTCTCAACAAAAAAAAAAGGAAGAAACCAAAAATGGGTTTTTATATGTAACATATGTTCTTGGAAATGTTATCATTTTGAAGATTTGATCATGGAATATTAATTAATTTCGAAAAATATGTCACTGGTTTAATAGCCAAACAAAATTTCAATACAAATTATCATATTTTCATGCATGAACATATAAACCACTAAAGCGTGTATTGCATTTAAATGTATTACTTTCATTGAAATGGATTCTAAACATACAAATATATGCTCTCATGAAACAAAATTTCCATGTCATAAATATAGTTGCATGAACTAAAACACAATAGATAGTAATTTAGAGGGTTTATGATGTATACTTCCCCGAGCTATTGATTGTTGACGTATTTGTATCCTGATCTTGAATGTCAATAATGTAAGATATGATCTTTCTCCACCTTTTTCTCAAATTTTTTGAGTATGTATATAAGAGCATCAAGTCATTAGCATATACATTTCACAAGACATTTATAGAAAAAGTGAAGATGAGACTTACTTTTTCTCGAAAGAATTGCAATAGTTCACCGATATTAATTAACTCAAATATGAGTAATATTTTAAATCATACCTTATTCACGAAAGTTGTAATAATTTGTTCCGTGTGAATTTATTCAACTATAGACTACATAATTTAAGTATGCTTATAATTTAAGTACGCTTGTGATGTCTAATATATATTAATTACAAAATAGATATTCCAAAATCCATCAAAAAAATCATTCAATTATTGTTTAATTTTATAAATCAATGAAAAATCAAAACTGAAAAAATAAAATTCTCTAAGAAATTAATATCCCACAAATTTTTATTATTTAAATTATACTCACAAGACAATATTTATCTAAAATATTACTAAAATAGTCTACTGCAAAATTCTATAGAAATATCACAAGTTCAATAATTAGAGGGCAATTAATTACATTTCATGTAAGCGTTAAAAAATATCACTTTTTTCCACAAGACATTGTTACTTTTTAATGTGTATTATACCTCAACAATGCTTAGTATAGGACATCCTGTTTATCCATAAAATTGAGGTATCAAACATGGAAATAAAGGTGGGTGAGCTATGTGCATCATAATGGGCCGTGATGCATCTATTCCATTGTATTTTACTTCTTTTTATATTCCTCATTGAGTCATTGGCCAATACTTATTCTATATGTTATTATCAAGACTTGAAGTTCTATATCTGATAACAATCCGTCGTTGTAAAAATTGATTAGTTATGTATAAATATAATTAATTTAATGGCTATATATAGGAAATTTATAGAAGATTTTAAAAAAGAAAATTAAAAAACTAAAAATAATTTAACATGTACCAAAATAAGTCATTATCAATAGAATATATTTTAGTAAGTCAATGAAGTTTGGTTTAGTTAATAAATAATTGATTCACCTCTCATAAAGTTTTGAGTTCAAAATGTTTTTTGAGTCTTAAAGTTTGACCTTGATGAGTTCTAAAAATTCAATTTATCTTAACTTTGTTTTAATAAAAAATAATATTATAATAAAAAAATATTTTTATAATTAATTTTTTTAATGGATCAAAGTATCAAAATTATATATATATATATATATATATATATATATATATATATATATAAAAGCTCATGTGGTCAATAGAATACAGTTAAAACATTCATATTATGGATATAATTTAAATTTTTATCTTATGATTAATATATCACTCAATTTTTTTTAACATGTATACTTCTATCTTATAAACCTAACATTTTTCTTCATATATTATTCTCAAAATTTGTTAGAGTTGACCTATTTAGTCTTGTCAACTGTTTCTTTACCCGACACACCTTTTGATCTTTTAAGTTGAAGTGAATAAAATGTGAACAATTCATAATGAAAATGTTACAATTAATCTATATATTACTTCCATTACACTCTTCTCACTTTCGATTAATTAGTTGTAAAACAACATATTTTCAATAAAACTTTATGTAAGAAAACATATATCTTTGTTTTCTTTAGATAAATTGTTGTATACAATTTTGTTACAGATGAAAAGTGTAGCATAAGTTGTAAGCACACTTAAAGTTATTTCCCTAACCCATAACGCACCTAATAAAGATTGAAAAGAGAACAATTTCTAACTCATACAAACAAAGAAATTATGAACACTGTAATAATGAGAATAAGTGCGAACTTTTTGTGACATGATTATATAGTAGAAAGGCAAAAGAAATAAATAAATAACACATTAGCGTTTGGACGACAAGGATACGTGTCATTGGAGCATTAGCTTAATAGTTAAGAAACACATTGCACAAAGTTCCTTTTTTTCACCCAATTCACAAAGTTAGAAAAGTATTGCAAATTTCATTTTCTTTTAGGCCATCCACTATTTTATACGAGCAAACAAAAATATTCGAAAAATTTAAGAATTCATTATGCGTACTTAGTCGTTATTCATTATCTAAGAATCAACTTCACAATATCCATAAATTTAATAACAATAAATGTTATCATTATTAAGTAAGAACAACCAAACAAATAAACAAATAAACAAACAAACATATTAGATTGAGGATGAGACATGTCATAAGAAATTAGAAATTAATAGAAAAATTCATCTATATATAATGATCCATCTAGTTGGCAATACTTGGAAAAATAAGTAGCATCCAGCTATCTAATTCCTTAGACATAGACTTCACACCAACCTTTACAATTGCGTTTTCATTCTTACCAAAAAATTCACTATAACTACTAACTCACTCTCCTTAAACCACTTTAACAACCTCTTCATAACTCACTCACTCTCATTGAATCCTAACCGCAAATACAATGGATTTTGATAGACTTGGACCGTCCGATCCAGGTGGTTCTTCCCGCCGCTCCACCGCACCTCTAACAAAATCCACCACACCCAATCCCACCCAAAAGAATAAAAACAAACTCATCATACTTTCAATCCTCGCCGCCGTTTTAATCATCGCCTCCGCAATTTCCGCCGCACTTATCACCGTCGTTCGTTCCCGCGCTTCATCCAATCAAAATTCCCCGAACCTCCGCGCCAAACCAACTCAAGCAATCTCCCGAACCTGTAGCAAAACAAGATTCCCCACACTTTGCATCAATTCACTCCTCGATTTCCCCGGCTCCACCTCCGCCTCCGAGCAAGAACTCGTCCACATCTCATTCAACATGACTCACCGTCACATCGGCAAAGCACTATTCGCTTCTTCAGGCCTATCGTATACAGCAGCAAACCCACGTGTCCGCGCTGCATACGAGGATTGCCTTGAACTCTTAGATGAATCCATGGACTCAGTTAAACTATCCATGGATTCACTTAATATGTTCTCGACTTTATCCCGCGATGACGACACATTGTCTAACATCGCAGCAGGATCAAACGAGGATGTAATGACGTGGCTCAGTGCCGCGTTAACTAACCAAGACACGTGTCTAGAGGGATTTGAAGACACTAGCGGGAGCGTGAAGGATCAGATGGTTGATAATTTAAAGGACTTATCGGAACTCGTGAGTAATTCACTCGCGATATTTTCGGCGAGTGGTGATGGTGATTTCACTACTGGAGTGCCGATACAGAACAAGAGACGGTTATTAGAAAATGGCGAAAACTCGCGAGAATTTCCGAAATGGATTAGGAAACGAGATAGGAGATTGTTGAGTTTACCGGTATCGGAGATACAAGCTGATATTGTTGTTGCTAAGAGCGGGAATGGTACGGTGACGACAATCGCTGAAGCGATTAAAAAAGCGCCGGATCATAGTAGCCGCCGATTCATAATCTACGTGAGGGCAGGAAGGTAATTAAATAATTAAATTAATTACTTTTATATATATTTCGTTTTTTGTTGTTTAGAAAGAAAAATAATTATTAAAACTTTTTAGTACTAAAAGTGTACATTTTTCGAGATAACGAACGTAGCACTTTCTAATAGTTATTTTTTTTTTGTTTTTATTTAACCGACTGCATAATTGAAGTGGCGGTGTGATATGATATGTACCAAGAAAAAAGAAATTGAAATATCACTTTCTACCAGCTATATTTCTTTTCAAAAGAAAAGGAAATTGAGTCGGTGATGAGATTTTTTATTTACAAAAGTTATTATTATTGTCAGAAAAAGGTTTATTATTTACATGCACTTGCACTGAAATTTTTTTTTTTTTACTCACATGCACTTGATGATGATAAATTTTTGATACTGTCTTTATCAAAATTATCAAAGTAAAATTTTGCTACTATATACGTTTCTAAAATTACAGTTATGCATTATATTTATGCACGCCCCAGCCCCCTTGTTTTTTTGTCAATGAAGGTTCAAAATATATATTACTAGGAAATTATATAATACTCATACAAATTAATATAAACTAGTGAATGTTAATTATAGTTTAGTAAGCGTTTTGTTGCTTATGAAGGATTGTATTGATAAGATAAAAGCTTAGACATATGATTTGACTTTATGGAATTTTCAGGTATGAAGAGAATAATTTAAAGGTTGGGAAAAAGAAAACCAATATTATGTTTATAGGAGACGGGAAGGGTAAGACTGTCATTACAGGGAGAAAAAGTGTTGCAGATGGCATGACCACTTTCCACACCGCTTCCTTTGGTAATTTCCTTTTTATATGCTTATTCTATGCGTTTTTCTTTTTATGGTAAAAAGGTTCTATACATAGTTATGCTCCTTTATATTTGGTTTTTTTAAGCACCTAGTAATCTCGAAAACTCTTGACTCGGTATCTTTTAAATTATCAATTTAAGTTTATTTATTAAAATTATTAAATTTGACTATTTTTATATTATTTTTAAATATTTATTACCTTAATTTACCTATATTTTTTCTGCAATGAGTAATTCAAAATATTTTTGATAAAATAATATTTAATATTATTTTAAAACAATAAATATAAAATAAAAATTTTCTGGAAAAATAAACGAATGGAATATCTAATAATAGATAAATAATAAAGAATAATAAAATGAAATACCATGTCCATGCACGATAATAAAAACAGCGCAAATAACACATGGCATGCAATCTGGAGATTGGTATATTTTTAAATAGTCTTAGCTGTCTAGTTGCACTTGCATGTTTATTTCGTGAAAGTGTACTTACTTGGACAATATTGCCCCCACTCTTTCTGTATTTACGAGGATGGAACAATACATTGACAACATGTTATTTTAGAAACAAAAACAGCATGTTTGATTGTGATGTTTATGTCATCTATGCATACATTATTGTTCTCGCATAATGCCTCTTGCTCACGTATGTCGAGATTAATATTAAAAAAAAAATCTTGTTAACAAAGTTAATTACAAAAAGTTCAAGCCATATAGTTCTAAATAAACCCGTTGCATAAGAGAAAACAAACCATTAATTATAGACTAATTTTACACTTAACGTTTAATGAGAATCTAGTATTAATTTTTTTATAGTGTATAATCTAGTATTATGTTAAATCACCACACTTTGTAACTGTATTTTAAAAATAATGGTATGATAAGATAAAAAATTTATGGAGGACTCTAATATATGATATAAATGTGAAACTAAAACACATCACAATCATAAAATAAACTCAATGCCTTAATTAAATTCTTTTGATCTATTTTATTATTGCTCCTAATGAGTGAAAAAGAAGTAATAGTTGGATGTTACAGTTAATCTAAAGACTCAGCTCAAACAGTCAACATAGTGTTTAAAAGGTTAAACTTTAATTAATTAATTAATTAATTAATTAAACCGTGACATTGCCGAAATCTTACGCATTCTCCGCCTTACTTAAGCCAATTAATTAATCATTTTCTTCTTGACTTTTATAGACGGAGTATTAATAATCAATTGTTTCTTTTCTGGTGAAAAATCAATTGTTTCTTCGTACACCCCAAACATCAATGAATGACTCCAAATTTAAGCAAAATTAAATTATTCGTTATGGGTCATCATGCATTACAAGACAAAATGATTGACAATATATAAGTACAGTTTTTAACTTAATTTATTCTAATTATTATTTGACACTGTGTTACTTGATGCAGCTGCTAGTGGTGCTAGGTTCATGGCACGTGATATCACGTTTGAGAACTATGCTGGACCGTCGAAGCATCAAGCGGTAGCGCTCCGCATCGGAGCAGATCACGCGGTGGTGTTCCGCTGCAACATTTTGGGGTACCAAGATTCTTGTTATGTACACTCTAATCGTCAATTCTTCCGTGAATGCGACATTTATGGCACCGTAGATTTTATATTTGGAAATGCTGCGGTAGTTTTTCAAAAGTGCAATATTTATGCTCGTAAGCCCATGGCCCAACAAAAGAACACTATCACGGCCCAAAATAGGAAAGACCCGAATCAAAATACGGGTATATCCATTCATAATTGTCGGATCCTACCTGCCCCAGATCTTGCCCCTGTAAAGGGCAGCGTCCAAACATATTTGGGACGTCCGTGGAAAATGTATTCTAGGGCTGTATATATGTTGTCCTATATAGGTGATCACGTGGATCCACATGGATGGTTGGAATGGAATGGAGATTTTGCTTTAGATACATTATATTATGGTGAGTATATGAATTATGGACCCGGTGCCGCTATTGGCCAACGGGTCAAATGGCCCGGATATCGGGTCATTACTTCAAATGTGGAGGCCAATAGATACACTGTGGCCCAATTCATCTCCGGTTCCTCGTGGTTACCGTCCACCGGTGTCGCATTTTTAGCTGGGTTGTCCACTTGATCTCCACTAAAAATATATATTATATAGAAATACTTGACATTGTTACTTGTTACATAATCCAAGCCACCTTGTAAACAAAAAAATAGTCCAAGCCACCTCAATTGGGGGGAATATATGGCTTCTATTTGTTATAGTTTTATTTTGTCTTAATTGTCCCAAAAACATAGGTTTTTGGGTGAAATTTGTTTTGTCGATTATGCTAATAATAAATGTTAAGTTGTAATCAAGCTCTATATAATAGGTAGTCTTGTATTTCCATTGTTTCCTTGCCCCTCAAAGTCAAAAGTGTTATAGTTGACTCAAGAAGTTTTTGTACCATTTTCACTTCACATTCGTTGATAAAGAAAAATAAGAATATTTTTTACTCAATATAAAAATAAATTAGAAAATAGAAAAGAAGGGTGCAAATGCAATGACAACTTTAGCATATTCACTTTGTCCCACTTGGTCTATTGGACCATGTGACATATGGCCCATAAAAACTATTCTTTTCTACCAATATTAATGGTAAACATAGTCTTATATGATAATTAATTATTTCCCTATAATTGACTTGACTCAATAAGTTTATAAAATATTTATACAAATAAAAATAAATAAGAGAGGAATGGTGTCTATATAATTTACAACCTCATTAATTTTGTCCAACTTGAACTAGTAGCATCAAGTGGCATGTGTGTATCATGAGGTGTGTATCTCTCCTCTATTTTGAAGAGTCTTGATAATATCCTCAGATTTGCTAATCCTCTTTGATTGGAGTTGGTCAGTTGGTGGTTGTTTAGGACAAAAGAGAGAGGAACAAACATGTCGAAACACCTTACTAAGAAATGAGAAGTGTAGTGTGACACATTATTTGTTGACATTAATTTGACATGTGTATTCCTTATCACAAACCAAACTCACATGTCCAACGCTAGGATTGTTTTCCTCCACATGCATCTACCTATTATATTATTATTATTATTATTATTATTATTATTATTATTATTATTATTATTATTATTATTATTATTTATTATTATTATTATTATTATTATTATTATTTATTATTATTATTATTATTATTATTATTTTGAGCTATTCATAAAATTATTTCTCATTGGACCCTCCAAAACATAAGGACTTGTTTGGAAGTTAGAGATTAAAAAAAGAGAGAGAGAGAGAATCAAAACGGGTTGGGATGAGAGAATTCACCTTGTATTTTCAATATATTCTCTAACCGAGATTAATCATTACTTAACGACATTTGATACTTTGTACTTATAATATGATTATAAAAAACAAAAGTTTATACGAAGACCAGTTTAAATGGGATTTGACGCAAAATTTAAAGAATTGTTTACTTTGTGAAAATATTTTTTTTTTATTTCTTAAATTTAATGTTAATTTTACCTGTTAATAAGAAGGTACAAAATTTTTTGAAGTATTTCTATAAACAATAAAAAATATCCACACGAAAATCATTATTTCTATACATACATCTTTCATTAACTAGCACTTCATCATCTTAACTAGCACTTCATCATCTTTCCATGGCAACGACTCACTTAAAGAATGTTTCATAAACTCAAGGAGGCTATTGAGGTTTTAAGCTCAAGCCTCAAAGATTGTAGAATCATATACCTCATATGAAATAAGATAGGCCAAATCTATGGTAAGTTTCAAATTGCACAAATAATGGGGTATCAAAGCTGAGATAATGCCATAAAACTTGTGAGAACAAATAATGACTCCTCTTCTCAAGGCGTAGCGGATGAACTAGAACACTCAAAGGAGTTCCAAAATTAGCTTCAGAGTTAAAACCCTAACTAATAACATTTGCCTATATAAAAACAAAACAAAAATACACAAATTTCTGCATAGATTATACTTTCAAATATTTAACCAAGGTACATTCTATAACAGAAACCTCTTTAATTAATTCCATAAAATTCAAGAAAAATCCCAGTTCCAAATCTTGTTTATTACACAACTTGAGAAAACTGAACAATTTCAACATCCAGAAAGTTACACATCTTGGTTACTCTACTACAACATACAGAAAGGTTGGTATAGTGTATAGATATACAGCACCTGCAGTGTCCCAACACACACAAACAGACAATAAAAACCACATGATCAGCTGCAAAGATTTGGTATACACACCCCCCCATCTGGATTCTGTTGTTCTTTCCATATTCTTCCTGTGACTCTTAGTTTCAGTTCCTTCCTATCGCCACCTGAGAAAAATAGGGCCATGTTTCGTTGAATTATGAGACCGTCGTGGCTATCTCGAACTTTACGGTGGCTGTCACGGATACTCCGTGGTGTACCCTCCCAAATGAGTTTTCTTCCATTTGCACCAACCTCGAGGCTATAGGTGTAGTTCCGAGCCTCGTTCTCATCTCCCATGAAACGAAGGAATGCCATGTAAACTGGAGCCATGCCGAGCTGGAAAGCTTCAAAGTGAAGGCAGAAGTATTGGCCGAAACAATGAAATACCTATCAATGAAAGTGTAAAAGAATTGAGTAATGAGACAAGACTAATGACTACACTTGCAGCTAACAAAGTTCTCGCATTCACATAATCACGTATTTGACACAGTCACACGATCAAGATCGAACGACTCACGTTTTAACTTTGGTAAATCAAGTCCAAAATACTAAGTCACACATTAGCAATCTGATCTTGATCTGGTGAATGTGTGATTATGTGAATGCAAGAAATCCATATTTATAATGGCTGAGTATTCCGCTTTAAATATTTGACAAAGGGTACAAATAATCTCTGAAAAAAATTTCACAAGCACACTTACAGTGAGCATCCAAGTTGCATTCTCTACTTCACGGGGATTCGACTTCACATAGCGATGGTTGAATGTGCATCCGGTATGCATATCCACCTTATGATCGTCCCTCAAATGTGCAACAAGGAAGGAAATATCTCCAACAGCAGAGCACTCTGATCCAGCATAAGGACAAGTGTATGGTCTAAAATTGCATACTGTCTCATGCTTAAGCTTGCTGTAGTATGGAAAGATTTCTGGACATCCAAGAGAGAAGTACTTGCAAGGTAACTCAAGTGATTCCGCAACCTTCTCCAATGCCAGACACCTAATATCTCCGAGCTCTTGTCTACAAGTCGGACATCGATTGTGCACCCTTGTTTTACATGTGGAACACAATGTGTGTCCATTGTGGCACTGCAAGAAAGCTTTCTGTTACTTTTCTTTTTGAATTTTTGGCATACACATACTTTTTCTAGCATGTGTCAAGTTCCAAGTAATATGATTCAATCATGATAAGGTTGACTTTTGAAGATGTTATATGAGTATGTAAATAAAGAAAATAAATCCATAAGTAAATATTAAGTCCTAGTAACATTCTAAGGGCAAATAGAAATTTTGGCCTATTGAACCACACAGTCACATCGCTTAAAGATCACTAAACGCTGTCAAAGTCCCTTCATATGAATACCGTCTGATTTAACTGAACTACTTCAAAACATTTTTGTTCCCTAAGAATAGTCACCACAAATCAGTAAAGATACTAGTAACATGACAAAGTTCTGATACAATTTTAAACAATCAAACAAAACCATTTTCTTACTTGGAGTCACATGATTAAACTAAGGTAGACCCTATGTAACAGATTGTCAACAAGCAACAGCATCAGCAAGCGAAGCCTTTTATTGGAAGGTGAAATTGGCTACATAAATCAAGTGATACCATTGTGTTTTTGTTGTAAATATGGAATTATTAGATTTTCAGTATTAGGCACATCAATTTGGGCTTGTCTATATATTCCGATTAATGCATATACTCTTGGCATGATTAATAGTATTCTTAATATTTTTCTACATAGATTCAGCAAACTTATTTGTAAGCTAGGAATGATAGATATCCATTCACCAGCTTGAAAGGGAGTGCTGTAAATATGTAGTTATTTGATTTTTTGTATTAGGCTCATTATTATTTGTTGTACTGTTGACACAACTAATAATATTCAGACTATTTTCCTACAGTTTTTATGAAAACTTATGTTTGACTAAAAATCACATACAAAAAGGCATCACTACTCCTGAGTAATAACATGATAAAGGGGGGAAATTCAAGGAATTTCTTTTCATGCCACAAAACATTATTCCCTTAATAAAAAAAACCCTTCCAAGGGAAAAAACATTAATTAAAAATAGACACTACTTTGTGCTCAACAAAACCAGACCAGAACACTTGTACATAGCATTACAATTCAAAATTAATGAGGAAATTGACAACTAGACTCGCAAAAAGAGCAAAACAAATCACAAGGTTCAAAATGACTGTATAGTGAAGGATGGTGGGAATGGGTTTCAACTCACCAGTGTTGGATTCATTCACCTGTTGGTTCATTGCAAAGTTACAAAGGGTTTCTTGATGTTTTCTGGTTTTTTATTTCAATTATGCTGAGTCGAGACTCGATACATCATTGTTCACCTCCTTTGCAAATGAGTTCACTTTGCAATGTTAGATGCATCTTTGGAGAGACATTGCAAGCAATTTAACACTCAATTTTGTTGTCCAGAGTCATAAACTCGTGTGGTCCTATGAGTTAAATCTTATCAAGAGTTCGACAACCATGGTCAATCACTTACTACTTTTCACTAAAAGATAGAGAAAAATCTGAATTGGAATGAGTCTCTTTAGGGTCACATTCCATCCTTGGCTACATTCCAAAAGAATTGGAGAAAGTTTCTCTTGTGATAGAGTACATGCAATGCTTGTCCAAAATTAGTACTTTGTCTGTTTTTACATTGTTCTAAAGGTGTCTCTAAACGGAATACCCTTTTCGGACTTTCTGTCTAGGACCAACTTTTGATGACAGTCTTTAGTGGTTTTTGTAGAAGAGGTTAAATTTTAATGACACTGTGCAATCTATGCTTTTAGAGCAATTATTTGGAAAATTTGGCTGGGGGTGTGCAACCTAGCAGCCTTAATTGCGGAAATTTGGCCTGCCTTTACCACAGCCTCCAGCACCTTTATTGTGCTTGGTGTAAGGGGGTGTGTTTAATCCCACATCACCTAGAGATCTAGCCTTTGTAGTGCTTATATGGCTTGGTTAGTTCTCATCTTAAGAACCAATTTTGTGGGATGTTAGGCCCGGAGCAAACTCTACGATGGTATTGTTGAAATTATGAAATGATGATAAATAATAAGAACTTGAATATTATTGATAGTAAATTGATAATATCTTGATACTAATTGATAAAAAACACTAAACTACAATCGTACAATCCTAAATAAATAAATAAACCAAGAAACAAATCATAATAATAATAATAATAATAATTAATATTAAAATTAATCCTAAGATTTAATATAAGATACTCTAAGATTGTGAACGGATCTTAGAAAATAACCTACGATGCTCTAATATTATATCAAAGATATTATAAGATGTTTTATGATATTCTAACAGGTATCAGAGCCTATCCTAGATTCATTGTTGGGTTGCCGACATCGTCAACACTCCAGGCCCATTGGGCCACGGAGTGTGTTGGAAATTCCGCCATATTTACTGCTCCTAGTCGCCTCAATTGCGGAAAATTCAAACTTCCTTCTTTACAGCCTCCAGCACCTTCATTGTAATGACTAATGAATGTCAAGGGTGGGTTTTACTCCTACTTCGCCTATAGATAAAGCCTTTGTAGTTCTCTTAGAAGACTTAAGTAGTCCTCACCTTACAAGCAGACTTTGTGGAAATGAGTGAAACCCTAATCCAGTTTCTACGATAACCCTCATATTTCAGTTATAAAAGATTCCCTACCCTCTAGTTTCCTTGTAATTTTCTTCGCTCTTCAAGAATTTCTTTTTTATCAAAAGAAGGAATTATTACTTACCAACACACATATCCTATTACTTAACAAAATTTTGAATTAAAATTTAATCACCCCTCTAACGTTTACATCTCCTATGAAGAGTCTGATCAAATTCACGTGCCTCTTTGAGATCTAAACATTATGGTAACTCTCACATATGACTTTCATCATTATAAATGAATGATGTCAAGGGTCAACTTGCAAAAAGCTTAATCCAGTAAGAGGAAACACAAAATTGGCTTCAAAATCTCTAACACGCCTACTCATGCAAGAGCCCTTTGGAATTTAATAGGGGATAATGCACAGCCTACTTTTACCAACATGTGCTAGAATTCAACTTTCATTTACAAAAAAGGGACGCAAACTTGGTGATGGACTTTGATACCATATCAATAACCAACTGTCCTGAAAGTTGTAGGTAAAGGCACTCAAAAACAGTTTCATGCCTAACATGTCCTCTCACTCAAAAAGGCTTTAATGCCATGTCAATAACCAACACTATTAAAATCTTAAGATGTTAAGGTTAAAGTTGAAATGGTTTCATTTCTTACAAGTTTCAACCCAAGCCAAATCAAGACATCTAAAATGATCCAGACATGGCATATGCTTAGTACATAGTACAGTAGTGAAAACATTCTACAGCTCTAAAGCATTTCCAAGCTGAAGCATTTTACACAAGACATACAAAACTAAGATTCCCTACAGTGATCAGACGTTATCTTGTTAACTGCTTACCAAAATTTTAACACATGGTTCATTGCTTCAAAGAAGAATACGTAAACAATCCTAACACCTAAATATCAACCAATATCTCCAACGCGTGATCTTTATGGAACTGGAAGCACCAAGTAGTAGCACTATGCCAACTGATCAAGTTTCAAATAATAAGCACGTTCCTAAAGGAGTAGCCCAGTGGTTTGACTAGGGACATTGAAGGAGTTATTACAGGAGTTTCCCATATTAAGCACAAAAGGAAACATGAAGATGCAACATGAATCTCTCTTTTGCACAAATTGAATAAACGTGAGATTAAAATTTGATACCATTGCAAATTCCTTGACTCAAATCCAAACCTAGCTTTACTAGTTACTATTTACTAGCATTGTAAGCATCTTTATAAGGCAAATTTTAACCCGTAACTTAAACACACTTATTAAGAGTTCGAAAAGTCGAAATTACTATTCGAAATGTTGTTACTAATGCAATAAATTGCCATACTTTTCAAAAACTAATTTCCAATTTTGATTCCTTAACCATAACTCGAAAGAGCATTAGTAGTTACTAGTTAGCACGACCCTTTTACTAATTCTATAATCATCAATCAGCTGCATCGATTATGGTCAAACAAACTTGCTCAATTACTCTAAAACAAAATGTTTTTATCAATGAAATGAAAATGCAAACTCAAAAACCAAATTCAAAAGACATCATAAACCCCAAAAGTACAAATCAACTCAATAACACTACAAAGTAATAAAATTTGTCAAACAAGTCACAATAATCATAAACAATAAAAATAAATAAATAAATAAAACCCCTTTTCTCTTCACAACCCTAATATGAAATCAATCAAATATGACAAAAACATAAACAAGAGAAAAATGAAATAGAAAATAACTAACCTGATGAATTGGAGGATACATTGAATTGGTACAAACAGGACATTCCAACAACTCATGAACGCTTGTTGCAGGAGCAATAGCTGTAGAACCAATAACAACATGATTGTTATTTCCATTACGAGGTTTCATTGAAGAAAACTCAGAGTGATGATTATGATGTGGATGAGGTTGAAGAATACGATGTTGGATCTCATCTTCATCCATTCCATCAGAAGATGACACACACTCAATGCTATCCAACTCCATCTCAAAATTAACAAAACCAAATTCAAAAGAAAGAAATACCCAGTTATCAAAATCCAAAATTTCGAAGTTTTAATTATCTGGGTATTTCTCTCTCTTTTCCTTTCTTTTGAATCTTCTAATTTTCTCTTTTTTTCTCTCTTACTCTCCCGGTAAAAAGTTTATGAGAGAAAAGAAAAAGGAAAGGAAAATAAGAGAAGGAAGATGGTAATAATCATGGATCGATGAAAAGGGTTGATTTTGATGAACCAAACAGCATTATGTGGAAGAACAGGTTCTTTTCTTCGAGTTCTTTCTCTCTCTCTCTCTCTCTCTTACCGAGGTTGAGGTTGTCTCGTGCGTGTGTGTGTGAAGTGGGAGAGAGAGAAAGGAATCAGAACCGTTGGATTGTCAAATTGAATGGCTGATTGATTGATCTAACAGTCAATGAATTTTGGTTTTATTATTTATTTATTTATTTTAGTTTTTTGTTGTTAAAGAGTAAAGCCGAAAAGTCCGAAACTGACAAAAGCAGTGTTGAAGAAAATGAATTCGTAACGATTATCGTACATTTTCAACTAATAGTACACACGTGTTGTTTATCATTATCTCATGACGACATTAAATTTGTAATCATTTTAATGTTATTATCTGATAATTTTAATTTTTTTTCTAAATAATAACTTTATTTTGGGGTTAGTTAAAATAAATAATGTTTATTTTTTGTGAGTGTATCGGTTTTTTTTTTATATCTCTTTTTTTTTTTTTAAA
>JBBPBO010000001.1:72138033-72281042 GCA_037974295.1 Cicer cuneatum | reverse complement strand
TATTTACTTTAAAATTTATATATTAAAATATTTTATTTTTTTAATAATTACATTTTTGTCAAATGAACAAAATAATTTTTTTTTTAGAGGTCATATATAGGATACGATCATCTACTACATTTTAATATTTTTATTTTATATTTTAATATAATAATTTAAAAAAATTAGAGTATTTTAATATATAATATATTGGAGTTTTTTTAAAAAAGATGATATAGATGAAAAAAAACGAGTATATCACATTGTATATCTATTGTGACATATATTTATATGATCACAATATTTTGATAATAAAATTTAGACGCCCGTAAAAAAAATTATCACTTAATTATTTAAAAAATCTTTACTTTTTAGTGTTTCTTTTTATATTTTTTCAATTTTGTGAGTGTGTCCAAATCTTATGACTAGACAAGAATTATTCATCCATTACACTTTTGTTATTTTATTATAATTATTTTTAGTGGATAAAAATTAATAATCTATTGTATTAGCAAAAAGTTATTTTTATAAAAAGATATTAAAAAAATTAATTTTAAGTGATTTTTACAAAATAATTACTAAAAAGAGATAAAAATTCATAAAAGTGATTACTAAAAAAAAACTGTTAAAAATAGAGTCTAAAAAGAAAAGAGTATTTTATTTGACAACTTTAGCACCTCATTAATTAACTTATGCATTGGTTTTACGGTTCAACCGGTGGATCTAAAAGAGAAATTCTACGTACAAACAAATCCAGCTTAAATTCAATGATCGCATTGTGCTGGTGCAGAGGATCCAAACTTAGTGACATCGACAAGTGCTTTGAATAACAAGAAGAAGAAAAAGTTATATATATATATATATATATATATATATATATATATATAATATTTGAACTCTCGATTTAACTCTTAAATTATTTCCGGTAAATAGTATATTCTCTTTTCAATAGTCTAATAAAATTAATAAAATCTCAATGTTTCAATGAAGTTTAATAAAATTAGTAAAGTCTTTATATTGATTTAATCTTAAAATATATATATATTTTGTCAATAACGTTGGATACTTACTCTCAACGTTATATATATATATATATATATATATATATATATATATATATATATATATATATATATATATATATATATATATATATTTGTTAATCTACCAATTGTGATTAGATAAAAAAATAAATTTGCATGGTTTCTCAAAAAATTTAGGTCATGTAAAACGTGGCATACCTTTGTTTCTACAACTTTATCTCATATTCTACTATTATAAAAACTATAATCAATAAAGTCTTATATAAAATAAATAGTCTCAATAAATATAAAAATAATTGACTTTATTATCAGTTAAAAAAAATATTACATAAACTCGATTACATTATTTAATACATAATTTTATATTTTAAAACTTCTAAAAAATAAATTTTTAATAAAAAATTATTAATTTTCCTAAAATATTAGTGCAAAAGTCTCATTTTTAAATTCACCATAGGTCTCGACAAGTATTAAACTGGGCCAATGTAGATTTAAGCACCTAAAAAAACTGTAATTAATCAAATTCAAATTAATGGCTAATAAAATTTAATAGATAATTAATAAGGTGTAACACTTGATGTATCCATTAATAAAATCTAGAGCGACTCATACCATTAAAGTGCAACCCAAATAAAAGGTTACAAAGAGATTCAATACAATTTTGCTAACGCTAATATTTCCATTTTCCAATTACACTAAAAAAAACACTTGTAAATTGAATTTGCATATGTTTTTAGTTAATTTCATGTAAATTACATGAATTTAATTTACATAAATTATTTAGGTGTAACTGAAAATAAAATGTGTAAGCAAATTATCATTTAATATGTTAATGTAGATTCAAACTCGCACTACCACTATTATGAACATTAACTACATGGAAGCTATTTGAAAAAAAAATTATAAAAATTTGCATGGTTTGCTAAAATTTCCAAATTATGAGATATCGATAGAAACTCAGGGATTCAATCCAGATTACAAGATATTTGACAAAAATCTCTTTAGCCAAGGAAGATGGCACATAGTTGACCAATCTTGATCCTTGGATGATTGATCACACCACTAGTAATCTTGCATTATTAAAATATAAACTGTCTAATCTTCATCGAACAACTAAAATTTATTTGGTGTGATTGCAAATAATGCAAATCCCCTAAAATGATCTTTACATGGATTCAAGTTCATGCACCAGAAGTTACAAAATCAAAACAAACAATATAGAATTTAATTAAACTTAGCTAAATTTCAAGATAAAATGATATAAGTAAGTCATTCATACAAGAGTCAACCAACATGCATGTCAAATTATTACCTCCATAGTTGTAGCTACAAATGTTCAAAAACTTTCAAGTACTATTTTCCAACAACAAAGAAACTTTGATACACACCGTTCTTCATAAATGCATGAGTACTTGGCATTATTCTACACATCATCTCACTGGTGTCTAGTGCTAGTGCAGAACCAACCAACAACATTCAACTTCAACCTTGATGAAATTTTCGAAAACTTTCCTTCTGTTCAGAGAGTCATTTATCAAAATGTTGTTGCTGGCTGATTTCGGCTTCATCGGAAAAACTGCAAGATCGCCCTAGATTAATACAAGCCGTCTAATACAAAGTTATGTTTATAAAGAAACCGTCGAAGAAATTACTAAAATACATTCAAAGAAGTGTAATGTTTTAGAAAATAGTAATGCATGACAGCAGAAGAAAAAAGATTAAGAGTAAAGTACTCATTTAGCTTCCATAAGTTTAGTGGCTTCAGCAATAGCAACATCAGCAGCATAGAGTGCCATCTTCTTTATCTACACACAAAGAACAAATAGAGTATCAGAATAAAGAAACATTGCATAAATAAGGCGCTCTTATTAACAAGAGTAACTAACTAATGTGTATTAGATGGTAAAGCAACCGCTAACACAGCATGCAAATTATAATATGTTGTACAATCCTAGAAGCTAGCTATATAGAAAGAATGAAATCTTTTGATATTATTCTGAAGAGGTTAAAGCATTACTGTATCAAATTTGAGATATGTGAGAGACAAATATAGATAACCAATTGTATTTCAAAATAAAATATTGTGATAACTAATTGAAAATCTCAGGTCATAATGTGCTCCAGAATGATGCAAATGTGTACCTCTAATTTATCTTCTTTAGATCTATGGTTTTTTGGAAGTAACCGAAATTCCTCTGTCAATCGAACACATTCCTGAACATTCTCAGGCGAAACGAAGTCCATAGCCACTTTTATGCAAGACTGAGAAAGAAAATAAATAACCTGTGTCAAACTATGTAGCACAAAATTGTCAAAATTAAAAAAGGTCTAATCGGGGTGGAAATAGGTTTAAGCTGTCTTGAAAAGATATTTAGAGACCTATTTTGATGAAGTTTATGTATATGAAATAAGGTTTGCCTCTTCTATTTGGTGCTTTGTGGTTCAAAAACCCACAAGTCCTTGGATTGGAACAACACTCGAATTCTGATACTATATTAGATTTTCATATCGAGTCTAACTCAACCCTTATAAAACCAGCTTAAACGGTAGGGGATTTTTCTCTCATAAATATAATTTCAGGTTCATATCTCGTCCAAACTGAGATTCTTGACATTGTTGAATTTTAGAGATCAAATTCTAGATTTAAATAAGAATTGTTGATTGCGGGTAAATTGTTCATTTATAAGCAGAAGTTTACAGAACTAGTTTAATTCCTTTAATTTTAATATAAAATTGGGATCCTTGTCTTGTTTACCTTTCGATTTCTCACTTGATGTGGGCATCCGGCAGGTATGAAAACAGCCTCCCCAAGATGTTGCTCGAATGTCCACGGTTCAACTCCTGGTAGGGAAAAAAAGTTCATGTCTACAAAAGCCACATAAAACAAATAACCAATTAAAGCATAATTTCATACCATATTCCAGCTTTAGTTGCTTCTTATGCTTCTCATTTAAATAAAGGATCTGGTCATGAATAGGATGAATCACCTGAAGCCAAAGAAGATAAAAGCATATTGATTTGGAAAAAAAAATTATCCAAAACAACAATAATCTGATGAAGGTAACACAACTGTACTTACAGAAGTTACTGGAAGATTTGTTATGTGGCGAAATTCTTTATGATGTTTCTTTAGGTACTCCATTAGCTTCGGTACATCCTGCCTACGAAATATGTCCCACACAGCACTCCCAAATTGAGTCTCCAAATGAACATCATTTCGATCAGAATGTTTGCTCGATATGTCATTCTCAACTGACTCTATTTTGTCAGTTTTGATATCTGAACAGGACATGCACTGTTGTTCCTTATTATCGTAATGCATCGACTGACAATCTTTTACAGGAACCAAGCTACTGGAATCGTGATTATTGAGATCAAATTGTCGAAACCTTGGTGAATCAAAGATTTCCTGCTCGCTGGCATTTATATCTAATTTACTTTTGAAGGGTTCTGAGAATTCTTGTATACAAGCTTCCGTATCTGATCTCAACTGTTCCAAACTCGGGGACCGACTTAGCTGTTCATTAAGTTTCTCTTCTTTTCCTTGACTTCCTAGTAAGGCTGAGTCTCTACCATTATCTTCTTTTTCAGGGATTTTAGGATCCACACTAACACCTGTGCGACGCTTTCTGCGTTTTCTTCCACGTGAACCCACTGCTTTATTGTTATGACCATACAGCTGACGCATATCTTCAACTTCATACTTCTTCTGTAACTTTTTTATGATTCTGGCTTGCCATGGCGGCGTCTTTACCTCAGATGTGTGTGTCAAAATATTGACCTGATCAATGCATAAGAGAGTGTTAGAATAGGTGTAATAATGGTGAGCACTTAGAAGTTATTTGTAAACGATGATAAAATTCAAGCATAAGAAATCTTGAATTTTAAAACTTACCGCATCTGAAATGTCACAGTGTAGTTTTGTCACAGAATCGCCTCTACTTAACTCTTCTAAAGATCCATAAGCAATGTATGTTTTAGGACCCAAATCTGGCTTCAAAACATCAGGGAGCTTTGTGGCAAGGTTTAAAATACCGGATTTTGGATGCGTATAATCACTAAAAGGAAGCATAGCTATAAACTCAGCACCGTGCCTTGGCAAACACTCTTCAAAAGATTTTGATGGAGGCCAATCCTTTAGCTTCAGCATCTCTGGCCATCCGTTTCTGTACCTACGCCCTTCCAAATAGCCTTTGAAGAACCGAAACACATTGATTTGTACCTGTGGCATCGCCATAAAGAACACGGTATTCTTTTGTTCAAAACTATAATAAAAAATTTCAATCAAAAGCTAAAAAATGGGTGAGTTAATTGTTGTTTGATGACCAAATTGTTACTCTCGATAGGTTTTTAGTGACGTTATATACGATTTGAGATAATTAATATGATTTTTGCAGTGACTAATTTTCTCATGTCAACAAAATGTTGGAATCTGGGATACCAGACATTATTGCCTAATTAAAATAAGAGAAATGATATTTTGACACATATTTGACAACAATTTTGATGGCTTACGCATATCAAATATGTGGTTCATTATGATCGGTAGATGATTAGTGAATATAATAAGGTGTCACAACTCATTAACCATCCATTGAACTTCACTATCCACGATTTTGAACTTCACTAACCACGATTTTGAACTTCATTGACCACGATTTTCAGATGTTCAATATACATTTACTATCCAAATTGTGTTCAAATATACATAATTTTCAGGTGTTCAAATAGACATGATATTCATTAACTATCCAAATTGTGTTCAAATCTACATAATATCCATTAACCATGATTAGTGTTTAAATATACATCTGAAAAATTGTGGTTAATGATATTCAAAATCGTGATTAATTGTGTTTAGTGGATGGTTAATGACTTGTGGTACATTGTTATATTCATTAACCGTCTACTAAACGTAATTAACCCCGTATCTGAACAATGTTAACCATCCAGATTGTTGTCGAAATTTGTTGAGTGTCAAAATAATACAACTTTTTAAAATAAATAAGAAAGTGTAGTGGCAAATTCAATCTAGAAAGCCAAACACGAACCTCGCACCAATCCAAACAGTCAATGGCTTTAAAACTAGCAGCCTCCTCTTTTAATACTTTCCTTGCCCCAATAAAAGCTCTCCACATCACCATTGGGTCCCAGCTAAGGCCACTAGCCTTTTTATACACATTCTTAACTATAACAGGTTCGCCTCTTATCCAATGCCTTTGGAAATGCTTGAATTCAGCGTCTCCCATTTCAACGGCATCAGGACAGTACAAAAAGTTGTCACGATCATTTTCTCTTGAAGCTGCCTTCCTTGCAGAATTTTGTGCCGCATCTTCCTTAAAATTATGGCACTCTAAACATCCTAGAGAAAGATCAACAACAGGTGGCTGATATTTGACGGTAAGTTCCTCCACATTCTTGGTCAATTTGTCAATCCAATTAGCTTCAAAAAGGCGCCTCAGTGAGAGGATAGCAGTACCGCAACCTCCTCTAGCTTTTGGAGGGCAAGGAATGCTACCATTTGCCTCGGCTCTCCAAGCAATAGTTACAGGCGGTGTGTCAACCGTTACCTCATTACCACTAGCAGGAATATCTTCACAATGAACTACTCCGTTTCTTAGTTCCGTGCAACAAGTGAGACAGAGATCGTACCGACAATTAAGATTGGGACAACTTCTGTGGAAATTGACAATGGATGTATTGCAGTTGTCACTGTGAAACAAGAAAATCGGAAAATCTCAATTTGAAAATTACATTATGCAAAAGAGTTTAATTTTCCCGCACTGATGGTGTAAAAGTTTTACACAGTCGGCACATCATGTGCGTGACTTTAGAAATAGTTATGGCAAAAGTCAAACATTATTAGTGACCTAACGATTAATGTATATGAATTAAATACTTAGGGAAAATGAGTTTAATAATAGCTATATAATATAGCTTTATATTTATTTCTTCATGTTTATATATAATATATCTTCAATATGTAGTTTAAACACGCGGATTTCATCATATGCCTTTCATTTCTCTTCTCTCTCAACATGACACTTCTTATACAACAACCAATTTCTTTGAGAGGTGCCAATGTAATTGTTGTAGTTATACTTCTTATACAAGCAAATATAAATCTTTTATTCTTCAGATCATATTAGATCATAATCATAATGCAGTAAAGTGAAACTAATGCTTGAACAAAAACATGAGAAAAGAAAAAGATCATAATATACAGAATTTTACTTTCAACCATGAGGGTCCATGAGATAATACCAATAAACTCGATCATCGTTGTCAACTACTGCCTGCATAATATCCTCCTCTTCCACCAACAGGGAACCTAAGGAAATGGCACATTATTGTACATTTGAAAACCATCAGTCCATCAACTTGATAACACTAACTGAATCAAATCAAAGTACCGTGTATGCTTGCTTCTACTTCCAATTCCAATCTCTGCTCACGTTGGATATGTTGGAGTAAAGGCAAAGTTTTGTTAAGCAAGAAAAACAATTTCTGTAACTTGACATCTGTATCTGCTTCACCATTCCCACTCTGTGGATAAATAATTCAGTTCATGCAAAATGCAAAGGCACGAAAAGTAATGAAAAGCATAATAGAATGCAAGAGAATGAAAGCACACACCACAATAGATATAGTTTTCTTCAAGCACAGTCGACAATTGCAATTATCCAGACAAAAGGGACAAGCAGTCTCTATCTCCTCTCTAGTTTTATGAGGGTACCTATATTTTACAAATATAAATATCATAAGAACATAAGAGCCTTTCTGCAATCAGTAACATAATTAGAGTTATAAAATGTCAGCTGATCTATCTTTGGTAACAATGTTATTGGTTCGAAGTATCCACTGCCTTTACCGATGACTAATCTTTGTTGGAGAATCTAGCTGACCAACTTTAGTGGGGTCTCCCCTCCCAATCACACTTTTCCCATCCACAAGACTTGAACCTAAGTCCTTACTTAAGGGATTCAAGTAATGTAATGCTGGTAAATATTAATGAAACTATACTCTTTCCATGTTAATGAAACTATTTTTCTCCCATGAACCAGTCTCATTAGATGTGCCAAAAATAATAATTAAGCTAGGTGAAATTCATTGGAAAGTAGAACACCAAAAAAAAAAATTAGTTAACATTACCATTTTGCTAAGCACTCGTAACAATATTTCTTTCTTTTGCACTTGGTACAAGCAACAAGACCCGTCCTACTTTTATTCCAACACTGATGGCACCTTGAATTCCTTGGCGCCCTTTTGGACTTGGATTCTCCCTACAAAGAGAAACCACTACAAATGAATTCAAATTGAGATTATTGAGTAAAGAAATAATCAAATACGAAGTCGAAAGAGAAATAATCAATGTTAAGGAACTAATTAAAACTCTAAAGAATGGACAGTAATGTAACTCTTGAAGGCATCAAGTTGAATGGACAAGAATATATAACTTTAAAGGGCAACTCACCATCAAATGTGGAGATTCCAATCCATGGTCTATAGTTTCTTCCACTTCAACATCCTGAGAATTCTTGTGGTCATGGTCTATAGTTTCTTCCACTTCAACATCCTGAGAACTCTTGTAGTCATGGTCTATAGTTTCGTCCACTTCAACATCCTGAGAACTCTGGTGATCATGGTCTATAGTTTCTTCCACTTCAACATCCTGAGAACTCTCGAGGTCATGGTCTGTAGTTTCTTCCACTTCAACATACAGAGAACTCTTGTCGTCGATTAGTAATTTTCTTAGTCTTTCACTGCACCTCTTATGGACATTGCTGGATTCACTCATCAATCCTTTTGTTATCTTTTCAATTCCAGAATCCTTCGAGCACTCAAGTAAAACATCTGACTTTTCTTTCTTATTCACTTGATCTTCCAGTGTTGAAACGGACTCCTCGTGTACATGCTTCTGCTGCGGCATAATCGTACTCAAAACTGCGTCAAAACAAGTACTCTTCTGACTTTGAATCTGTGAATCCAATTGAAAACCAATCTCGTTTTGCTTTTTGCCAGAACCCTTTGGCCTACCACGCCTTTCAACCTGAGAATTCAATGGAAGAGGCAGAGCAATCACCTTTTGCTTTTTCCCAGAACCCTTTGGCCTACCACGCCTTTTTTTCGCCTTAACTAATAACGTGCTTCCAGCTTCACCAGCAATACTTTTCTTCTTATTTTTAGCTCCCTTTGGCCGACCTCGCTTTGGTTTAACATTACAATCACTTTGAACCTCATCTTGACCAAGGGTTTGGACAGACCATTCTTGATCTTCTAGTTTTTTCTTCTTGCTCCTTGAGCCCTTAGGTCGACCACGCTTAACTATCGGCAGAGTAGTTATGTTTTCAATATGATCGGTGGCTTCAGAATGTATCCCTTTCTCCTGCTCACATAATAAAGGAGCCAATCTAGTAATCTCCAAACCACTCGGCAAAGCACACATGATTCCATCGTCATCTTCAAGATGAATATCAACAGACATTCCTTGAAACTCCTGATTCTCAGATACGGTACCTCTCAATTTATTCCTTGTACACAATGCTGGACCAAGTTTATTAGTTAGGCTTGCAAACTCGTCCGCACCTTTTTGACACAGAATGCTCAGCTTTTTGTGTTCTGAACCTTGTGTTGCAATCTCATCAGCTCCTTCAATTTTAGAAGCACATACATAGGTTACCCATTTTGCCTTTTTTGAACCCTTTGGTCGACCACGCTTCTTTGGTCTTTCAATCTCACCAGCACCAGCAACTTCATCACTAACCTTAAGGACAATCTCCTTTCCACATTTCGAACCCTTTGGCCGTCCACGCTTCTTTGGCCTTGCAATCTTGCCATAATCAACAACTTCATTACTAACCTCCATAACATTCTCCTTTCCACATTTTGAACCTTTCGGCCGACCACGCTTCTTCGGCCTTGCAACCTCACTAGCACCATCAACTTCATTGCTAACCTTCTCTATACTCTTCAGCCTTGCAACCTCACTAGCACCACCAACTTCATTGCTAACCTCCTCTATACTCTTCGGCCTTGCAACCTCACTAGCACCACCAACTTCATTACTAACCTCCTGAATATTCTTCGGCCTTGCAATCTCACTACAACCACCAACTTCATTGGTAACCTCCTTTGCATTCTTCTTTTTGTTTACCGAACCCTTTGGCCGACCACGCTTCTTTGGCCTTGCAACCTCACTATCACCACCAACTTCATTACAAACCTCATCTACATTCTCCTGTTTGTCTATCAAGCCCTTCCTTCTACAGCGCTTTCTAGGTGTTGAAATGCCATCATCCCCAGCAACTTCATAACCAACCCCCAGAACAATCTCCCTTCCATGCTTCCAACCATCCACCTGACCACGCTTCGCTGTCCTTCCAATCTCACCCAAGTCCACACCTTCCTGATCAGCCTTACCATAAAAAATTGGTTTTCCACTCTCTAAAATTGTGACACCACTCATCCCAATTGTTCCTACATTATTATTATCACTTCCACAAACACTTCCTCCATCCAAACCAAAGTTAACATCTTTTTTCTTACTCTTATTCTTCGAACCCTTAGGTCTACCCATCTTAGTCAGTGGCTTCAACCCTTCACCTTTCGCCTTTTCATCGATACAAACTCCTCCACTTAACAACTTTTCCATTCCCTCGTCCACACCAACAGCTGCAATCACCTTGTTACTTGACTCAGGAACCACAATGCTACCAACATTTTCACCTACAAATTTACCACATTGACTTAGATTTCCTACACCTCTAAAACCATAACCACTTTCACCAACCAACCCTTGAAAGCCAGTGCTATTACTACAACCAATTAAACTCACATCTTCATCACAAACCCTACCTTGACAAAGAAGTGCTTGAAAACTTCTATCATATAAACTCCCAAAACCAGCTTCACCAGCAACCAAACCTTCAGAAGGAACACCAAGAAAAGCATTTTCACAAACACCACCTACCCTATTTCCAGAAACAACACCACCAGCATTTCCAAATACACCTACACTATTCCATGGTTGACCTAAACCAGCAACACTATTCCCAACACCATGACCAAGTTGAAATTGACCTAGATTTCCACATCCTTGACCAAAACCCCCAATTTGTTGTTGGCCAAAAAGATTAAAACTTTCACCACCAAAACCAAAATTAACACCACCACCATTCACTTCATTTCCACCAAAAAGACCTGCAAATTCCTCAACATGGGTCCCACCATTATGATCATCACTTAACAACCATTTAACTTCACCGCCACCATTTTGTGAACTATTTTCTTCAAGTTTTCTTTTTTTTCCTTTCTCTTTGGTTCTCTCAAGATTATAGAGATGGTGTTTCTCACATAGGGTTTTTCCAGCTAAAGCTTTCTCCTTGCACCTCCATCCACCTGACCCATTTCTAGTGCACCTATTGAAATCTTCATCACCAGTTTCATCCATTGAGAAACTCTACAAATGAAAAGAAAGTAGTTCAAAATTTGGACAAGAGAGTCATCATGCAATGAAAAGGAACAAGCTTGGAAGAGAGAGAGAGAGAGAGAGAGAGAGAGAGAGAGAGAGAGAACACAATAAAACAGAGTGTGTCAATGCAGAGAGAGAGAAGGGACTGTTGAGTGGGGAGTGTAGAGAGAGAGAGAGAGAGAGAGAGAGAGTCTTTGGGAATCTAGCTAGAATAGTAGAGACGACAAAGTTTGCAAAAGTCGATGGTGGTGTTAATAAGGACAAGTATCAATCAAGTTATACACATTTTATTAGGAAATTATCCAATATTTCCTATTCAATTTTAATACTACTATTTCCTTTTTTTCTCATTCAAAAATATTACTTTCCTTTTATAACTACTTATATTAATTAGTATTTTGTTATATCATTTAAAAAAGAGTATTCTTTTTACAACAAAAAAGAGATGTATAGTCATATAAGGCAAAGTGATAAAATTAGTTAACACTGCATCAAATAACAACCATCCTATTGTTATTTAAAATTTCTATATTTATATTTCAACAAACAAACAAAAAAATTCTATATTTTTTTTAATATTTTAAATTTATCCAATTTCTATTCTAACCATCATATTTGAAATAACATCATAATAGTCGATTTTTATGTGACATTGGTATAACAATTTTTTTTTTTATTTCTAAAAACAATAGCAACCACTTGAAATGGAGTGTTTGGAATATTAACCGTCGAAAACAACAAAATGTATATATGACATAAAAAAATGTGTACAGAAAGTATTTATTGCTTTTCCAGTTTCTCTATCTCGTAAATTTCCTTTTTCTTCTAAAACCAGTCACACGTTCGGTGTTAATTAATAGGACCGTTTTTATCAAGATAAAAGTACAATAGTTTTGACAAAATATAAAGTAAAGGATAAGAATGAAACTTAAGTGAAAAATAAGAAAGATATTATGGTAAAAAAACAAAGGCAAAATACATTATTATTTCCTTATTAGTCTTTAATATTTAATTTTTTTTGTCATATCAGTCTTTTATTATTGTAAATATTTATATCATTGTTCTTTATTCTATAGTACTTGTTAAAATTAAAAAATTTAAATTCTTTTAATTTTTTAACAAATTCTTGCAATTTTTAAAGTGTTTTGATTGCAATAGTTATGTTAGAATTTTGATAGAAGTTATGAAAGTGAGAAAAAATTTAAATAAAAAATAAATTATATATTGATTGAATGATTAAAGATAAAAATTGAATACATTATATAAAATTAGTGAAGACTTAACAAATAAACCACTTAAAAACTAACTTTAGCTAACTTTTACACTTAATTTTAAGTAACTTTTAAATCTAATAGTATATAGGAACAAAAATTATAATTCAATTTTTAGAAATATAATTAAAATAAGAGAATTTAAGTTAAATATTTTTCTGAATTTTTAAAATTAAACACGAAAGTATCATAATTCAGTCAAATAAACCGCATGAAAATTTATTATAGGATTCTTAATACGAAGGAGAAAACAAAACTAATAGTAGAATTTTAAAAATATCTAGCTAAAAGTAATTGAAAATAAGTTTAATATTGTAACTTTTATTACAAACATAAATGATTAACTTGATTAAAAAAAAGTTAAATGATTAATTTTATTTTGACTTAAATAAGTTTTTAGTCTCTATAAAATTTCACAATTTTGTTTTTAGTATTTATAAAAAATGCCGTCAACTTTTAGTCTCTTAAAGTTTTCTTTTTCATTTTTAGTCATTGATTTTAAATCAAATATTATGTATCCTTCAAATATTTGCAGTGATATTTATGACATTGTAAGAAGTTTTCATAAAAAAATTAAAAAAAAAATTAACTAATTATAAATTAAATATGAATTTTCAAACATCAAAAGCTTAAAAATTCATATTTAATCAATCTTTTGTATAAAAATTTTAAATTTTTATAATTCACAATTATACAGTTGGAAATTAAAGAATAAAATTATTTAATTTCTTGATCTATACTTTTAAAAATTAAATTTCTTACATTTTATTTTTTAGTTGCAAGACTAACATCATTACAATAATATATACTCAGAAATTTATTTAATTAATGAGAATAAATATTTTTATTTTTATATTGTCCGAAACAAAAATTATTATTTTTATTTTGTAAAACTGTACCAAAACTTATTTGTACTGTTTTGGACCAAAACTCATTTGCATTATTTATTACTAAAATTTATTTTTATTAATTTTTTCCTTTAACTTATTTGTTTAATTTATGTACACTATCATAAAATATTACATATTTTTATGAAATTATATCAACCGTTTAATATTATATTTTTTAAAAAACAAAATCTAAATAGAATTTTAACAACGTAATTATTCACAATTATATAGTTAGAACTTAAAAAATAAACTTTTGCTTTCCTTCTACATCCTTTTGCAAATTTATGTTTTTGTTATAAGACTAACATCATTTTAATTACACAAATTCAAAAATAGGTTTATTGTGAATTAATATTTTTACTTTTATTTCGCCAAAAAAATATAAAAATTATTATTTTATAAAATTTTACTAAAACTGATACGTACTCTTTTTTACATGAACCTATTTACACAAGTTTATTATCAAACGCATTTATATACTTTATTTATATAATTTATTTGATTAATTTTTGTAAACCATCATAAAAAAAATTATATATTTTTATTGTGTTATATTAATTGTTTAATATAAGTTTATTAAAAAAAATTTAAATAATTTAATTTTAAAATCGTTGAACAATCAGATAACTTATTTACAGAAATTGTAAGTGAACATTGTTTTATTTTAAAGTATATTAATTAGTAATTAACTTTGGAGATTTTGTAATATTAAATAAAAAATTTAGGCATTGTAAATTTCAAAAGCTAAAAGCTAAGTTTAACTGCACCTTTTATTTTCAAAAATTGGTACAATACAACATAATTCAATAAACAAAACAACAACAATACTTTCAAATTTTGGAAACCAACAATTGCAAACCTTTTGGGTTTTTCTTTTCAATAACGCAATCAATTGCACAGTTTGAACTATAAAACTCTATGCAATGAGCATCTGGTAGTCTTCTTCTCCCGTAAAGACAATTTAAGTTATCATTTATTGTTGAAGTCTCGAAGTTTGTAACTAATCTTGAATCAAACAAAAATTAAAATTTAATTGGACATAACGTTTCTTATTTATCTTTTTCAAAATTTCAATACAATGTTATTTGAACTTGATTAAAAAGTTGTTGAATCATATCATATCAATTTAACTCAAGAAATAGATCCTAAAGTTGGAATTTGTCTAGACACACTTAGAAAATTGATTTGAAGTAGTTATCATGTAGTTTTTGAGACCGATGTTTTATAAGACATCGGTTTATTTTGTAATAGTTATAGATGTAGCTTCTACCTTTGACAAATTTGTTTAGACAATGATGTTTTGTAAGACAAAAGCCTATTTTATAATAATTATATAATGTAGCTTTTACTTTTGACACAATTTTTTGAGACAATGATATTTTGTAAGGCCGTAACCTATTTTGTAATAGTTATATAATGTATTTTGCAATAGTAATTATGTTGGAAATGAAGAACAAATAGAACTAGTATGTGAATTGAAAAATAAGAAGTCTCACATATGATGGATTATACATTCTTGTAGTGTTTATAAAATATAGGTATGGTATTTAGGGTGTATCCCATAGGGTATCCCAATTTTATGAAGGGGTGAGAGTGCATGCAAAATAAATCACCATACGCGTGCCGTCGCCGTTCGGCCCAACTGTGAATTACCTTTTTAGTACAAAGGAAATTAAAAAAAAATTATTTTTTAATTATTTTCTAAAAAAAAAGTTTTACTTAATTGACACGTTTGAATAATAGGGCACATTTTTGCAGTAAAACTCCGATACAGATTAACTGAGCTGTTTTATCATGGAGACAGCGTGGTTGATAGTCTGACTTGCACAATTTAGGTACTGCACGTCTTAAAGAAAGCGACCTAATTCGCGACTCAACCCAACTTTTTTTCAAAACTCTAAACAATAAATTATGTTAAGTAATGCACATGGTTGCATATGAAAGTTAGTCTTAGTTAGCAATTGAGTCATTTTAACCAAATTAGCAATGCAATTATTAAAATTTAGAATTTGTGCATAGAAACTCAACATGAATTCATTCATTTTAATCCAACAATAAATATTCATTAATCAAGCCAGTTATATTAACATTAATATAAATAGAACATCAATTTCATTCTCAAAACATAAGTTACAAGGTTGCTAAACAGAATATCAGTTACATAAACATAAACATTCCCACGAATACCTCTGTTTTTAGCATAACAATAAATAAAAAATATGCAACTAATTATATAAGCATTCCAATAAAAAAAATCGTCTTCTTATTCTCAACCCCCAATTTTGTCTTCAATTTAGCAACCTTGTTCACACAACTTTTATTAATTGACTTGTTTCCAAATCACATGTTATCAATCAATTTTAATTGCACATTATCACCTCATGCAATTAAATTACGATGTTATCATAACGTAAATCAATAAACATATCCATTGAGAATCAACATGTATCATAGAAATAAGCAATCATTCATAATACAACACAACGCATAGACATTTTAATCATAGAAATAAGCAACCATTCATTATAGATACTTTTTTAACAAACAACTTCCCCAAATTAGACATTTAATCAAATAATCACAACACATATATTTGCACAAAATCATAATCAAATAATCAAGAATGAAATGATGCCTTTACCACTTAGAGTTTTTCTTTAAAACTAAAACACTGAAAAATCTTCATCTATTTAAATTATATCTTCACACCACAACATCACACTTAGTACTTCACATAATCAAAAATGAAATAATACCCTTACCACTTAGAGTTTTTCTATAAAACTAAAACACAGAAGGATATTCATCTCTTAACTCATATCTTCACACCACAACATCACACTTTGTACTATAGTCTTAAACACTTAAATTATAGATAATAAGAGTTTTAGAATACTTTTATATATATATATATATATATATGCGCTAATATTTAGATAAACTAAGAGCATCAACACACACCCATTTCGAAAACTGTGAACAAGGCTACTCAAAGCAGCAAGCCCTTCACACAGTAGATTTATTGGAGGTGGTGAAATTTGGGTGAAGAAATTGGGTTTTGCTAGATTTGAATTTTTTGGTTTTGTTTCTTGATTTTTGTGTTTTGTTGGGTTTGATTGGTTTTTGTACTGAACTTGTGCTAAGATTTATGGGTTTTAATGAAGTATTGAAAGATGATGATGAAAATGATAAAGGGAAGAAGATGAAGTTTTTAGGTTTTTTTTTTTAGGTTTTATGAATATGATGATGAGATAGTGTGTAGATTGAGAATAAAGTGAAACAATTAGGGTGAAATATATCTCTGTTTGAACTTTCTGGGTTTAGATGAGAAGTTAGAAGATGATGACGAAAGGAAGAAGATGAAAGTAACAAGGGTTCTTCAAGATATTTTAAACAAAAAATTAATTTACACACATTATATAATAACTTTTTCACTAAAAAAACTATTTAAATTTGTCATATGTACACATCAGTCCAGGTTACATATAACTTAAAAGATCAAACTGGTATTTTGTTGTTGCCTTTTTATTCATCATTCCTAACTTTTATATAAGGATACCATTTTTAATATTTTACAGAGAATTATTTTTAGTTATAAATTTTTTATAGACAAATTTTAATAAATCAGATTATGTTGGTTTATGAGATCAAACCCATAAACTCTTAAATAGGAGAAATGGTGATAATTTAGGAATAAAAATTGAAGGATAATTCCAAATTAAAAAAGTAACATTGGAAAAAATCAAACATTGAATTTATAATAAAAAGTTTAAAAGTAACTATAAATTAAATAAATATAATTTGAAATCATGACAAAAAAAAAAGTCAAACAGCAACAAAAGGACCTAAAATTACACTATTTACACCGAAATTCTGGATTAAAAAAGTCAAATATTCATATAACCATATACAACATCTATCAAGTGATCTGAATGACCCTAAGGCTATCCAAAGACTAAGTGGGATGAACAATTAACCTATGCCAGTAACCAAAGGCTATCCAAAGACTAAGTGGGATGAACAAAAGCATAGAAAACAAAACACATCAATCAACTAAGTCTACCAGAGGTGTCCCAATCACTGGTTTATGTTCCAATACCTCGGCCAAAGGCTGAATTGTATCCATAAGATTATTATATTTCTCCTTTTTTTTCTCAAATTTTTTTCTATACTTCTGCAGACGTTCAGTTAATTTTGTGATAGCTTCTTCTAACATTAGCAGACTTGCTGTCTTTTCTTCAATCCGAGTCAAGATTTCCTTAGCTTCTGGAGAAATGTCCATCGTGTTCGCACAAGGAAAATATACAAAAGGATTCCTAGAAAATAGATTAGTTAGCTGAGTAACAATATTTCTACTAAAAAACCTATACATAATACAAATAAAATCGAAGAAATGCAAAACTATCATAATATGTAAAAAGTCAAATGTTTCTACTTTTCTAAACACTTTCAAATACTTCCTATGTATTTATTCTGCTAACGCCCCTATGGCCCTATGTTCAATGAGATCCATGCAAAATTGAGAGTAAATATGCACAAGAAAGAAGTCGTCACATGGTGACACGGAGAAAAGAGAAAAGGAAAGATACCCATAACCAAGAGAGAGAGTTCCATTTTCTCTAATAATACCACCATCTAACGATACAGCACCATCCTCTATACAGGGAAGAGCAGCTACCATATTCTCTCTTGTTTCGTAAACATGGACCTTCTTGAATAGGCTAAATAGAACGGTCTCACGAAGCCCGAGGCCCATAGCTGTCCTTGTCTTCAGGTGATGGGTGTCCAGATCAACCATATTAACTGCATAACCCATAAAGCCTGCTGGAGTTTTCCCATTTGGTAACTTAGGATCAGGCAATGCTAGCTTCCTCTGAGTGTCATATTCTTGCAAATGTCCATTGTATGGCCTGTGAAATGAAGCACTGTCTGCTTTAAGTCTTCTCTAGCGGAAAGATAATATCAAAAGAAACTAGCCAAAAAGCCTTGTCCTATAGTTTTTTTCTTAGAAAAATCTATAAAATTAATCATATTTATATAATAATGAAAATTGCGGTCGTGGTGACCCCTGAGATTCTGGTTTACCTTATATCTTCAAAGCTCATGACAAGAAAACGCTTGCTTACTGATTTTCCAAGACTAGCTGCTTCAGCATGCAAAGCACTCGCATAATCGATTTCTCCATTTTGTTTATACCTTTCAAGAGAAATTGCTGTTTTGAAAGATCTACAAATAACACCCAGCATTTGAACCTCACCGAGATATTCAGCTAACGTTCTGTAGTTAAATTAAAATAAACTCGTTCAGAAGCAAAATAGACTTCAGAAGATTAATTGTTTTATTGTTGGTGATTGATGAACACAGAACACGTAATACAGGGGACATATCATTTCTGTTGTGAGATTTTAAAGGTAAATAATAAGGAAATACTATGTTCAGTACAAACAGCATTAATTACAACTGCATTGTAACAGGCACAATTATCATTATTACATTTGCTACAGCTACAATTAAAATTTAAAATCAAATCAAATTATCATTATTGCATCGACTACAACTACAATCAACTATTTAAAATCAAGGATTTTAGTCTTTACTAATAATACTAAAATGCAAAATTATTCTGATTTCTGAGTATTTTGTTTTTTATGGGGAAGGAGAAAAACATGACATACCTACTAAGCTCAGGACTCTGAACAGAACCAAGGAGGGCAACAACCCCAATTATTTCGTCCATGAAATCATTCTGTTGGTTTTTTTTAGAAAGACTACATAGGACAGAAGATGCAGAGTTTTCCATGCTTTCAATTTTTGTTGTCATTTCCTCTTTGGTGTTGGTGAACAAGGAGTCGATGTTGCCTAATTGATAATGTTGAACATTATCTGCAAAATAAAAATATACACACAACATGTCATTTAAGCTACTAGGACTGATCTAGGGGTGAGAGGTTTGGGTAGTATACATGAGGCCATAAATTCAAATCTCATTGCCTCCATTATACACAAGAAAATACACATCATTCCTTAATTTCAATAAACTTTTAAGTATAATAATGTGGTAACAGAAGAAAACTAGCCATCATAAATGAAAACTTGAGTCAACAGATATAACTCAGAAGAGAAAAAGACATCAAATGCAAAAAAATTATTAAGTGAACAATATCAGGCACTTTTTGTACCATCTTCATTTGATAAAAGTTAAAATAACACTAGAGAGAATGATAAAGAACCTTGCAGCACCAATATTTCTTGCTCAGTCACAGCCTTATCCTCATGAAATTTATTAAGATATTCTTCACATCTTTTAATTTTCATACCAAGTTGGCAAATGTCATCAAATTTCTGCATAGAAGCACATCAAGACAAAGTAAAATTGAGGCAAAAAATTGAATTTATTGAAAAGACATTAATAAACCATTGCCAAATAATTTGTTGTAATCAAAATCAACTAAAGTTTCATCCTTCGCAATCACTTAAATGAGAAGGCTTTTAGAAAAACATTAATTTGATTTCGGGCTATCACCCAACAAGTTTGTCGTGACTATAAATTTCGAAGCATGACGCAACACAAATGTCGTGCCTTAATTAACATCTATACCATTTTTATCTGAGAACAAAAATGAACAGCAGATAATTCATGTCTGATACCTTGCCATCACTATTTAGGACAGAGATCATTAAATTGCTTTGATGATTAAATGGTGATAGTTCCTGCAGGGGAAAAATATTCTTCTCCGGGGATAGAAGTTGTGCAACATCGTCTGCAATCAACATTTTGATAACTTGAACCTGCAGACAAATCCCACTGATTATAATTCTTAACTAGGCCAAAATTTAACGAAGATAAAAAAATATAACCTTTACAGCCAGACATAGCTCTGTAAATTGTGAATGAGAAGCTTCAAAGCAAAAAGTCCCCTCAATATCTGGAACATGTATGGATGGAATGGTACAGCGACCATGCTTGAAAATGTACCGTATAGATTCCTCTGCATTGAAAAAGTCTGACTTAATTGTAAGCATGTGAAACTGGCAATCTTGATCGTCGTGATGAAACTTCGCATCTACTTCTCCATCAATAGTAACAATTTCAAATTCAATGTTCTCTAGCTCACAACCAGCAGCACAAATTGCAGGCACCTGAAATTGCACATATTAACTCAATTACACTATAAGCAAATACACGCTAGTTTTACAATCATTTTAAAAAGTAACCTCAGATGCAGTTCTCAAGATTCTTCGCGCAATTGTATATTCCTGCTTGAAAACTGTTTTGTTATGAAAGATAACAGATATAGATGCTGCACCATGAATCAAACAAATTAGATTATGAGAAAAGAAGATATAACAATGTTGCAATTTAAAGCTTTATAGTAAATTTAAATAATGATCTAGTCTTGACGTTGTCTCCACAACCTCAAAACAATTGCACCTTACATCAAACAAATTGATCCATATATGTACCATCATATTCAATACCAACATACCATTTTCTCCATAACCTGCTGTTAACTTTAGTAGACCACTAAGATTAATTTTTCCTTTATCATCCACCTGTAGATTAGAAATTCCATTAAACAACATATTATTAAACCCAAGCTTTCTACCAAAATAGTTCCTTTAGCCTCAATCCCTTAATCTAGAGAAAAATAGAAAATAAATACAAAAACATAAAAGCTCGTAAATTATGCACATATTTGTCCCAGTAAAACCATCTATGCAAACAATTATCTCGGTTACGAGAGTTTGTACAAAAGCATTACCTTGTATAAAGTACTGCAATGATTTAGCATTTCAAATCCAGCCACAGCAATATTAATCTCCATGCCTTCAGACACATGGTTTCTATATGTATCAAACATCTGGATGATAGAAATACCAGGAATAGCAAAAATGTCAACTAGGAATACAATGTTATGCAATTGATATAGAAACTTAATCAGATAATGTTAGAAACGCAAATTTGTTGTTGTGAGTATTTGTAATTTTACAAAGATATTAGCTTGTAATTAACCATTCAAAGAGTTAAAAAAATACATGAACAAATTTATTAAGATTCTCCAGATTGTTTTGCATGAGTGAAATCTTCACCTTTATATCTTTCAAATAGACCCACAAAAGAGCTGACACAAAATCACAAAGCTTTGACTTACAATAACACCACCATATACCATTGAATTATTTATTTTAGTTTTTCACTATATCACCGTCTACCCATTTGATTGGAACTTCCATTTAATCCAGTTTTCCAGGAACCTCATTTGGACTTCATCTCAACAAAAAACACTATTCAGAATGTTTCTGCCTTCATATCATCAAGATATCTACCCCAAGAATTTCCACTTATCAAACTCAGCATATAAACCTTGAAATATTTGGCCTCCTCATGTCAGATCACTTTCTTTGTATCTTGAAACATTTGCAGAGTTCAGCAGCTGTAGCATCAATTTATAATTTTATACTTAAAACATTTTTTATTCTGTAACGTAATTACCAAACACAACCCTTCCATATAACGTTCCTTATAGGTCACAGCACCATACGAGAATGACTAGAAAAAATGAATCACATAAAGACAAAATATACATCAACATTTGCAATTCTGATATACCTCCAGCATTAACTCCTTGAAAATGAAACCTGGAAGTAGTTGGTCTTCTCTTATCTTAGGCTTCAGTTCAACATAATGGGGAAAACCAGGAAAAACTGAATACAAAACAAATAGAAAGTATAAGAACAAACAACACAGAAAACTAATTTATTTCTTGATAAATAAAAGACACACATCAATCAAAAGCACCTCGACATGGAATGGATAGTGACAACGGAACTTTTTTTGAAGCAATAATCAAAGCAGTTCTATAGCCCGGCCTTATCTTGTCCAACTCATTACTTGTAACCACTGAATCCTGTGTCAATTATTCCGAAACAATGCAATAGTTATGTTAGGACTTAGATGAGTAGAGTTAGTTAATAATAATAGTTAGTTGGTTGAGGTTGTTATAAGGCTATTTGTATAAATAAGGAGGTTAGGGAGTTACAGAGACATTATTGAATATTAGAAATTGTGAATAGAGTATTCCCTATTGTGAAGGGGAAACCCTTGGGGGAGAGATTTCTCTCCTAGTTCTTAATAAAAGTGTTCTTTCTTAGGAATCCAACTCTTAGGTTCCTAACAAGTTATTTCTTTTTTCTATCAATAACACCAAAGTACACAATATGCATACCATGATTTTTAGAATCATTCTATCAGTTGTAAGCCTAAGCTTTATGCCGTGTACTTTGAAGTACATGTCCTTTGCTGCACGAAGTTTGACTGTCACATCCGGAATTGTTTGAAAAGGGGCTTGATTACCATGGATGTCGTAATATGCAATGGATAAGGTTGGAAAGGTAGAACCAACCCTGTGCGACAAATCATTTGTTAAACAATGGCAAACCAAAGTAAACATGTTTGATCAGATGTAGAAATACAAGAAGTTAAAATAACACAAAATATATGAATAATTAAAACTGATATGTTCGAGGAGTAAACAAAGGGAAAAAATAATAAATGCTTTGTGAACAAATATCTATAGAAACCACACCTCACATCTAGCTCCGGACTCTGTTCATCGGTTAGAAGTTCGTACTTCCCAGCACGATGAGAAGGTTTCCCTGTCACCCTCTTGTCAAAACTTTTACCGATTGAGTCCACCTATCAGATAAAATCACAAAGGCACCATATTGCATTGATGGCACTCCGAAAAATAAATTACAAATGCAAACTACAACTTAAAATACAACAATGAACCCAAAATTGGAGAGAAAAAGAGGTTTCAAGTAGAATTAAATTAAAGAATTTAAACTTGACTAGTGATAAAGAATTCAGGCAAAGTAAATGAAATCATCAAGTCATTTTCTAAAACAATTAAATATGAGTCATTTTATGTTGTGGCATAACATGTACCAAAAAGAAAAAAATTGCTTTAGTTGCTATTAAATTGATATTTTTTGCTACTAAATTGATACGTTTCAACTCTTCACATGACACCTATTTATTTATTTTATTAGAGAAGAAAAAAGCTTCCGTTCATAAATGTAACAGTGATTATCAATTATTTCACCTTTCCAACAAAATCTCTTTATGATCATGAAGTTCTCCAAAGTTAAGATATATTTATTCACCTCTTTGAATGTACCTCCTCGCAACTCTCAATTAAAATTTTCAAACTTCTACAACATCATGAAATTTTACTTTCTTTTCACCACTTGCCCTGCTCAATTTGCCCTTCCAAGTAGCAAATGTTCTTCTCATTTTTATTTCCACCCCAACAAGAGCTTCCATTGTACACCTTGCAACCACACGTTGAACCAACAAACCTGTACCCTTGAGATGTCATCTCTCCCAAAACAAAATGATATTGCCAATAACTGAAGATACAAATCTCACATTGTGAACAGTTTGATTGACACCATATGAAGCTTAATTCTCACACTCCAAATCTCTTCAACTTTCATTTTATCACCATTCCCAATCATAAAATGGCCATAATCTCCATTATTTTCAAGATGTAAAATATGCTTAGTCTCAGCAAATGTGAACTGAGGAAGGCAACAAAGTTCATCACTCATTGTTGTCTTAGAGACCTTCTCGATATTTGGTAAGAACTAAGAACACAACATGATTTTCAATGGTTCTAACCACATTGCTTTGGGAGTTGTCATCGTCCTTCTTCACTTTTCTTAATTTCTTTAAGTCGTTACTAATTTGTATAAACTTCGCTTGCACATGACCTTTGTAGCCACAATAGTAACCCTCCATGTTACTCATATCTTGTTTCAAGCACGACAGAGATTTTGATCTTCCTCTTCGACCACCGTGTCTCTTCGATTCAATCATCCCTCACTCAGGGTCTAGCAAAGCTAGTACATGACCTTGAACATTAATATTTTTATCAAAATTTAGATTGGACCTTATTCAACCCTACAAAATTGGCTTGTAAGGTGAGGAATGCTTCCTACTTATAAGCATATATCATCTATCGTGGAACACTAAACACACACCCTCACGCCCAATCGTTGACATCTAGAGTGTGACCCAAGTCGACTGATAATGACCCAAAAGTTCTAAAGATAGTTTTTTATACCATCTTAATTTTCAACATTTTTTCTTTACTTCAGATTTCTTACGTTTTTCTATTGTTAGAAGTGTTGCATCTATACAGATGAATGAAATGATCAGGGTTCTGAAGTATTATTTAACCAAACCTTATCTAACCTCATGATTAAAAGTATAAATAAGCACAAGAAAGATATAAAAAAGAACTAATAAATACTTACTCCATCAACCTGTTGTCGTTTATAATGGTTTGGACTCGGAGAGTCAACACAGGTAAGAGATTTATGTTGTATCTTACTAAGTCTATTCTCCCATTCAATACTATCAACATCTACAAGCTGTTACATATAGCTCAGAAGTTAGAAATCAGAAAACCTTTCAACCAAATAAAACAAGTAAACAATAATATTTAAAATCACTGAACCTTTTCCTTGTCAATCACGCTTATAGGTAAAGAAAGAGAGCGACCAATATCCAATTTGGGGTTTTCATCTCTGACGTAGAGAGAACACCCATTCCCATCCGGGATATCTATTGGCCTTTAAAATCAAGCAAAGAACAGTGAATAAAGACAATTTTAGAGGAATTATATGACTTTAGTAGATGGTGTCGCAAAAAGATGTACAACGAACCTGCATATGATCCGAGCTTCTCCTATTAACGAAAAAAAAACACCAAATCTGGTCAGCACTAATTTAATTTCAGTTTAAAGCTTAATTTCTAATGTTCATCTCACTTGTCAAAAAAGGCTTATGCATACCACTTACTAACAAAGTTATTCCTTTTTATTATATTTTTGCATTAATTAACAAAGTTATTCCCTTTTATTATATTATGGCATAAGAAAAGAAAAAAAGCTCAGGTTCCCCTGTTTTTTCACTTATTAATTGTTTCTATTTCATTTTTGGTACAATTGATTATTTGAGTTGGATGTTGGACCATAGTTTAATGAACAAACCATCAATTTGGCCCTTCAATTATAATTCTCTCCAATTTGGTTCATAAACTATCATTCTCTCTCCAATTCGGTCCCGGAACTATCGAAATGTAATAAATAATCGTTTAACTATATTAAATCCATCAAACCCGCAGTAGTTGTTAGCTATCTTAGTTGGTTGGTTAGTTAAGCTAGTTAGTTGTTTATCTAATTGACTATATAAGTCTATGTAAATTGTAACCCTTGATGTAATTAACTCTCTCAATTATCATTATTATTCAATTTACTTTTCTCTATTTTTCTCTTATCAATAACTTAAATCAAGAATCGTAATAATAGTCTCATTGAAACAAAAAAAAAACAGGTTGACTTTACCGTTAAACTTAAAAGCATTAAATTTTAAATCAAAGGTTAATGCTTTACTTTATATGATACAATAGGAAATCTTACCACCCGCGTCTCCTTCAAATCCTTCAAGCAAAAAGTACTCTATGGTTGCATAAACATTGTTGCTGTGACACCCTACACATGCTCCCTTTAACACTTTAATTCTCTGTCCATGACTCCAAGACTTATCCTTTCTCTTCAGAACCCGATGAACTCTAACAACTACATATTAATAAAAAAAAAATCACAAAAAAGAAGATTCAATTTAGTCCAATAGCAGCAAATATATCGATTTTCACTACACAAGACTAGTCTAGTGCAACTGTTTTAATATCCATATCATAAATTCACGCATCAGAGGATTAGCAAGGTTCGTTTATTCCTTTGATAGTATACAAAGGTGTTTTCTTCAAAACGCTATGGTTTGAACTGCCACAAGCCAACAATCATAAATAGAAGCAATTGCCATCAGAATTTCTTTAGGCATACCATCTTCAGAAATGCCAAGTGCATTCTTGTTTGCTGGACTGACAACTATAACCGGCTTATCCTCACCGGCATCAGCCTCTTCATCATACGTTCTGTGCATTTGTAATATCCACTCCTGGTACTCCTTTTCTAGCTGTAAAGGAGTTAAGATTTTTGTAGCCGTGCTAATTTCAACAGAAACATCTGCTAATTTTAAATATCAGATAAGTTGAGTATTTAATAATATAGACGATAAACATGAAACAGTGTCATGAAAATTTATAAGCAGAAAAACACCTGTCTCTTTGTCTGAAATTTTACTGCCCAAGTTCTTCAAAGCAATGGTGAAAGGATTGTGATGAGCTAAATCCGTCTGAAAAGGCATTAATCTTTAGATTATTCACAAGAAAAAATAAAATTAAAGACAAAGATCATTTTTATTATATTAGACAATTACACTAGAAACATAATAGAACAGAATCATAAGTTCAATATACTGTTTTCCAACTTACTCTACCATGGTCTTGTACATCAAAGTAGTATACATGTATATCCAAATATATAAGAAAAAACACAAGCACATGTATGCTCTTGGGAGAAACAATGAAATATACATGATGCATTTTTATATATGCAGCACATAATATGTAACCAATATGCATGCATCTTTATATATGCAGCACAAATTTATTCGACAAAAAAGAGGTAGCACATTTATTTACAAATATTTACAGTAATTGCAAGCCTAACCTTCGACTGGATTGGTTTAAAACCAGCATCAGTTTCTGCAAATTAGAAAATTGGACTCAGATGATAAAGCAAAGAAACATAAAAAATATTGAGGGGCGTGGTAACATAATGTTACAACATACCAACAAAACATTTAACCCTCATAGAACATCTCTTCAATATGCTTGCTCTGTGACTATTTACCCTTCTGGTCCTGAAGTCCATAAAAGGAAGAAAAGACTAGCCCAAAAGAATTGTAACTCATCAGCAATCTCTAAAAGGTTATTTTAGCTCAATTAGACATAATTAACTATTAAGTTAAGAGAGAAGCTATGTGAAAGTTTTAGTATTTGTGACTAATATCAGATGTTGATAAGAATAAAACTATTTTAAACAAAAAGCCTTCTTTAGCATTGCAAGACAAATAATTGTACGGTTTTGATAAGGAAACAGTAAAAACTGTCAGAACAAAAGAACAGGACAAATTTTATCGACAAGTTCAGAAAAATGGTTGGAAGTTTACCCAGCGAGAATCTGGAAGGAGACGACCAAGCCGCCTAATGGAGACCCGACTAAAGTTATCAAAGTTTTCCTTTATGATACAGCCGTCAGCAATTAAGTTTTCCAAAATCCTCTCAATACTCTCCTTTCTCTGTAATTATATAAATATTAATTTGATTGATCTTGATTATGAGATACAAGATAGATGAAAACCAACACTATAGACTATTTCCGTTACCTCTGTGAAAGGGAAATATACAAACCTCAAGCGTGCATTTGCTTCTTGTAATTCTCTTGAACCTAAAATATAGTTATTCAAATAGAACTCAACACTCTCATTTCTTTACAATTAATCAGATGAAATGGCTAAGTTATATAATATTAAACATACTGATTAAAAAGACATATTATCCCAAACTATATATTGCTAGATAGAATTATAATTCCTGAATATACCATGGTCTTGTGAAATTGAAAGATGAAGCTGCAGAACAAATTCAGGACCATTGCAAGAATGCAAATTGGCAGTTGCAACCTCCCCACCTTGAATCTCAGTCAAATCAACACCGTTGACCTACAAAAGAACCAAATTTATTACAATCTTAGATATACAGTTTCATGACATCAAGTAACCCTTTCAAAGAAGAAGAATTAAAAAAATGTTGCCACAGTAAATTTGACGGAAATGCTGAGATAACATTCTTCAGCAAACTGTAGTTGAAACAGGGGAACTATGCTTTAATATGAAAGCTGGCTTCGCTCATAGAATCATTTGATAGAAATATAAATTGAGAAAGAGATAAAGGACAGAGAAAAAAATTCTCATTCAAGTGTTCTAATATAATAGTGTCAACGAGCTACTGAAAGGGTAATACTGGAGCAAGAACCTTAAACTCAATTGGTGTAATAGTCTTCCCTCTGTCAGACAAGTCATCATTCTGCATGAATGAAACAAACGATCATATATTCAAGGCAGTGATAACAATATTTTGTCAAGGAACAATAATGTTTCAGAGACTTGTGACCAATTTTCTTTTACATAAAAACTGAATGTACTGAGATTTAGAACACATTTTGGTGGATTGCTTAGATATTTCCTCCATATAGATTTATGACAAATGGAAACTCATTAATGGAGCTTCATAATTTACAGGAAAATTTTTGTGAGAAAAATATGTCCTGGTTATTCTAAAATTTCTGTGAAAAACAGGAAGAAAGAATTTTTTGAATGTGCTTGAGTGTTAAAAGCACTCAGCAACTTTGATATTTATATACAATATAATTAATTACATGTTATGATTACAAGGAGACATAAATACAAGTTCAACTCCGTAAGTACATGAATCTAAACATACATGAACCTAAGACTTAAAGTGCTCCTATTTTCAATGGCATAAATGAATCTTGTTATTTCCAACAGTCCACCTCAAGCTGGTGAATAGGTATTCTACATTCCCACCTTGGATACAATTCGTTCAAAATTTGAGCTATTCAATCCTTCGATGAGAATATCCGCAAGTTGCCATTCTTGGGACACATATGGGGTGCAAATCAATCCACTATCGAGCTTCTCCTTCATGAAGTGTCTATCAATCTCAATATGCTTGGTTCGATCATGTTGAACTGGGTTTTGTGCTATACTGATAGCTGAATTGTTATCACGATAGAGCTTCTTAGGTCCTTCCCATTTGATTTTCAAGTCTTCAAAAAAAAATTTGAACCAAAGAAATTCACAAATGCCTTGTGCCATGGCGAAATTCAGCACAAGAACGTGCTACTACATTTTGCTTTTTACTCCTCCAAGTCACAAGATTTCCTCCAAGAAAAGTGCAGTACCCTGTAGTGGATTTTCTCATATCAACAATGACCAAACATAGTAGGCATCAATGTAAGCCTCAAGTGTTGAATTCCCACATCTTTTGAACAAAATTCATTTTCCTGGAGTTCCCATTTCCTGTAAGATACTGCAAAATTCTATCAGCTGCATGTAAATAAACCTCTTTTGGACAGTGCATGAATTGACTATCCATACTCACAGCATATGCAATATCTGGTCTAGTGTGAGAGAGGTAAATTAGTTTCCCAACTAGATGTTGATACATTTTTTTATCTACTATAACATTTTCTTATGCAGTACCCAATTTCAAATTTGGATCCATAGGAGTGTCTGTAGGTTTACAAGCTATTTTTCATGACTACTGAAGTAAATCTGTAGTGTATTTTTGTTGATATATAAAAATATCTTTTTTGGAATGTGTCACTTCGATTCCCAAAAAGTATTTCAACTTTCCAAGAGTTTTCATTTCAAACTCCTTAGCCAAACACTGACTCAATACTCAATACTTGTTAGCTGTTGCTCCTTCCAATCATCTCCAGTCATTATGATGTCATCCACATATACTAACAAATCTGTCACTCCCCCTTGTGGGGAGTGTTTGATAAACAATGTATGATCTCCTTGTCTTTGCTTGTAGCCCAAAGATGCCATAACCTTAGTGAACCTTCCAAACCATGCCCGAGGGGATTGTTTCAGGCCATATAATGCCTTTTTCAACCTGCAAACTATATTGGCTGGTAAATTTTTATCATACCCCTGTGGTACCTAGATATAAATTTCCTCCTCAAGTTCTCCATGTTAGAAGGCATTATTCACATCAAATTGTTGTAATTCCCAACCATAACTGGTAGCAAGAGACAAAATTACCCTGGCTATATTCATCTTTGCAACTAGGACAAATGTTTTTGAATAGTCAATCCCATAGGTTTCTGTGAACCCTTTGGCAACTAATTTGGCTTTATAGCTTTCAATTTATCCATCAGCCTTATATTCTATTGTGTAAAGCCATTTCCATCCAACTGGCTTCTTCCCTTTTGGTAAACTCACTCACTCCCAAGTTCTATTCTTCTTCAATGCGTTCATTTGAATATTCATGGCTTGCTTCCATTTTTCATAAGACAACGCCTTAAAAACATTTTTGGAAATGGAGGTAGTGTAAAGGTTTACAAGGAAATTTGTGTGTCGGTGAGAATTTTTGAAATGAGAGGTAGTTTGAGAGAGGGTATAGTGGTTGTTTGGTGCACATTCAAGTTCCTTTTCTTATGGAAATTGGGAGGCCAAGATCATCTTCAACTTTTTGAGTTTCTGTTTCATTTTGAGGTTGGGAACATATCTTGTGTTGGAACCAAGTTGGTTCTAAGTACTTAGGATTTTGATATTTACAAAAGCACTCCATGTAATCTTATTTTGTACTTTGAATTATTATATTAAATGCCACCAGAAGATGAAGTTACCAGAGGCAGAAGATGAAGTCACCAGAGGCAGAAGATGAATTACCAGAGGATAAAATCAGACCAGAGGATGCACCTCCAGAACACACCAGATAATGCATCCAGAAAGTACCAGAGGATGCATCCTGAAATTACCAGAGGATACACCAGAATGTCAAAACACCATCAGAGGATATCTTTCCTGGCCCAGATCAGAAGGAAGCAAAGTCCAGAAGGAGACCTGAACCAGACCAGAAGGAAGTCTGCCAGAGGGAGACTTGTTCCAGACCAAAAGGTATTATAAGTCAGACTTAGTCCAGAATTTATTTTGACCAGAAGATAGCTTGACGGTGAAATGATAATCAGTCCAGACTTGATCCAGACTTAATCAGAGCATAAATTAATTGGTCCAGAACAAGAGATTTAATCCAGATTTGGCCCAGACCAGAAGATAGCATGGTTCAGAGTATGAAACTAAATCCAGACCAGAAGAAATGGTTGTCCAGATTTAATCTAGACTTAAAATATCATGTCTAGATTTAATTTCAGTTCAATCCAGACCTAGTCCAGAATTGGTTCAGATCAAATGGAAGATATCAGATCAATGGTCCAGATTTAAGCATCATGGTCCAGTGTTGGCCGAAATCAGAAGATCAGACCATATGGCCCAGTGTTGGCCGAGATCAGAAGATCAGAACGTGTGGTCCAGTGTTGGCCGAGACCAGAGGATCACAGCAGATCAGTTTGCAAGTCCAGAGTGGTCGAAATCAGATGATCAAATGGTCCAGATTTAATCATGAAGCTATTGGCGGGAAGAAAGATTTGTTCCAGAATTAATTAAAGACAGGATTGACACAAGTTATTTTCGAAAGAAAATCTGGAACTAAAAAGATATGTTTTTCATTTAAATGAAACCCGATTGGTCAAAGTATTTTTGCAACCAAGATACAGCTCGAATTTAAATTTGGCAGAGACCTCAATTCACATCTATAAAAGGAGGCTCAAGACTGAAGACTTAACATCAAAAATACAAAAGAGTCATACACTTGCAGAAGCAAACACTCGAGTTTTCAGTGAGGTTAATTGTGAGTTTCAGCTTTCCAGAAGCAAGCACTCGTGTTTGTCTTTCCCTTGTTTTAGATCTAAGTTGTTGAAGTAGAGTCTACAATCTGAGGGAGTCAGAAGGGTAGCAGATTACTTAGCAATTAGATTCAAGGTTCTTTTCCTCAAAAGTCTAGGATTGTTAGACTGTTTGAGAAGACTGACTTGGAGGGTCAGTGGTATTGTTGTAAATCAAGGTTTTGAATTAGTGAAATCATTCAAAGTGAAGGGACTGGACGTAGGGTCTACAATCTGAGGGAGTCAGAAGGGATAGCAGATTACTTAGAAATTAGATTCAAGGTTCTTTTTCTCAAAAGTCTAGGATTGTTAGACTGTTTGAGAAGACTGACTTGGAGAGTCAGTGGTATTGTTATAATTCAAGGTTTTGAATTAGTGAAATCATTCAAAGCGAAGGGACTAGACGTAGTCTCGTTAACGGTGAACCAGTATAAAATTTTGTGTTTTATATTTACTTTATATCCGCTGCTAACTCTGTTTGATCCATACATCAGGTTTTGTTATAAAACTGCAAAAACACAAAATGTAATCAAGTTAGTCAAACACAATTCAACCCCCCTTCTCGTGTTTGCACATTCATCTTGTACCGCTGAAAAATCAGAATTAGTTACCTGATGTGGAGTTGGATTGGACTCTTGAACATGTGTCGATTCAGAAGCGACCTTCTCTCGAACACCAAATTTTTTCCAAATCTTATATCAACTTTAGGTTCAGGCACTCATTCAAATTCAGGTTCAGTCTCATGTTCTAAAGATGGAATAGATGGTTGGATTGATTTGGCTCGGGTGCATTTGACTCAAGGATAGGAAAAACAAGATTATCATGATAAGTTTCCTTATCTCCCTTTAAATTTTCCCCATGAGGATAAGGTTTTGTGAAATAAGCTTCCTCTTCATGAAAGATAACATCCCTAGGCACAATTTTTTGGAAGGAGGATGGTAACATTTATATCCTGTTTGAGTGGAAGAGTAGCCAACAAAATTACATTTTAGAGCTCTAGGGTCAAGTTTTCCCATATCATGATATGAACATGGACAAATGAGACACCCATAGATTCATGGTGGAAGATTAATGGTAGTGGACAAGTTATGATAGAATGAAGAAAGACTCTAGAAGGTAACCAATTAATAAGATGTGTTGCGGTGGGGACAACCTCTCCTCAAAAATATTTTGGAACAATAGTGCTCGTGTTTGGTCTAAGAGATGCCCATTTTTCCTTTCTGCTATCCCATTTTGTTTTGATGTTCTGACACAAGAAGACTCATGGGTTATTCCCACTTTTTGACAAATGGGTTACTTCCTCCATATAGATTTATGACAAATGGAAACTCATTAATGGAGCTTCGTAATTTACAGGAAAATGTTTGTGAGAAAATTATGTCTTGGTTATTCTAAAATTTCATTAAATCATTTCAAATATTTTCTTGTTAGTTAAGGTTTAGTTGGTAAAAATATAAATGATAGTGCAAACAAAAGAAACAATTAAAGGGGTTATTTTGAACAATGTGCATTACTCCCTAGTCATTATCCTACACTTGGCATTTATTATAAGGTTAATTTGGTAAAGTTGTTCTCTTTCTTGCATTAATAGTTTCTCCTTAATTTGTGTGAAGTAACTTAGTATGATGCTTATAATGAGACAGAGGGAGTAATGTTAATTTTTATGTTGAAAATATTAAAAGAAAAATGAACATATAAAGCAACAATCATACAAAATTTGACAAAGATATAATCTCGTATGTTACATTGATTCAATTAGCTGGCATGTTCAAACCTGAATGTATGGGAAATATATGTCTTTGAGTTGGCACCGGAGTTTATCAATATCAACATCTTTTACTTTTGGCTCATAAATATCAACCTGCAACAGTTTCAAAACATGTTTTTAATCTCATCCTTACATATGCTAATATGATATTTGATAGAGCAGAGGTATGATAGAATTAGATGAAGGGAATTATTGTATTAATGAATATGAAAACAGAAAATGATTCCAGAGCTAATGCTCCTCAGTTAGAGAAAATAATCCTCTCATTGTCCAACCACTAAGGTGTAACAGAAAAATGAAAAAAACTCTGACTACTTCCCCATTCACTCCTATTTATTAGCGGAATACTAACCAACTATGTCAGCTAGGCAATCACACTTTTCCTGCATTCCCTTTCTTATTCTTTCTCACATATACTGCCACTGCTTAGACCTCACTTCATTTATGTTAATTAAGAGATCCCCCTCATTACTCGTGGGGCCCAACCCATTCCTATCATCACTCCCACCTTCAACAGTAGCCTTGTCCTCAAGGCGCAAATCAAGGAATCGACTTTTCAGCCACAATTCCTCTTCCCAGGTAGCATCTCCAATATACATCCCTTCCCATTGAATCAACCATTCTCTCTTATGCTGCCCACAATCAAACCTATCCTTCCATGACAAAACCTTAACAGAAAAAATGTCCCCATTTTCATACTCCAAACTAATAGGTAACTGAGTCGTAGCAGTATAATTGCCCACAACTTTCTTCAATTGAGACACATGAAAAATAGGATGTATTTTAGATGTTGCTGGTAGCAGTCAGTAACTTGTAAGCAACCTGCCCTATCTTCTTAATGACTTGATACGGACCAAAAAATCTGGGAGCCAGTTTTTGATGAATCCTATGCACAACCGATTGCTATTGGTGAGGACGTAATTTGAGGAAAACCCAATCGCCAAAGTCAAATTGTATTACCTTGTGTTTCTTATCAGATTGGTATTTCATGTACTCTTGAGCTTTGAGTAAATTAGTTTTCAGTTGGCGTAAAGCTTCATCCATGTCCCTTAACTCCAGTGCTATAGCTTCTACTCTGGTTTCGCCCTCCAAAAAATGCACCAATACTAGAGGCCTCTTGCCATACACCACCTCAAAAGGGGTGAACCATGTGGATATATGGAATGTAGTATTGTACCATAGTTCTGCACAAGGAATCCAATGTGCCCATGTCTTAGGTTGATCTACAATAAAACAACGTAGATAGGCCTCTAAACAACGGTTAATCACTTTCGTTTGGTCATCAGTTTGTGGATGGTATGCTGATGACATTTTAAGCACCGTGCTTACTAGCTTAAACAACTCTTTCCAAAAAATACTCACAAACAAGGGATCATGATCACTAAGAATCAACTCCGGAATTCCATGTAGTCTAACCACGTCCTTCACAAAAATAGCAACAATGGATCGAGCAGTAAATGGATGTATAAGAGGAATGAAATGACTATATTTGGAAACACGATCCACAACAACCAAGATAGCCTCAAATCCATTACTTTTGGGCAAACAAGTAATGAAATCAATACATATCTCACTCCACACCAAAATTGGAATAGGTAGTGGCTGTAGTAACCCACTAGGCGTAGTCGCGGCATATTTTTTTCGTTGACAAGTGTAACAAGCTTTCACAAAATCTTGCACCCTTTTCATCATCCCTTGCCAGTATAAGTTGTCTGCCATTCTCCTATAAGTGTGTAGGTAGCCGGAGTGACCCCCACTAGGAGAAGAATGAAAATCCTTAAGTAGATCTTCAATAAGTGGTGAGTTAGCCGGTATAACTAACATGTTTTTGTAGAATAAGATGCCACCTTTTAAAGAAAACACAGGTTTAGCATTAGGATCCTTTTGAATAGCCTCCACAATGTTTTGAAGCAAGGGATCCTACGATACCTCTTGTTGTAATTGGCTGCTTTGCTGCCAAATAGGATAGGATTTAAGAGCATGAATCTCAGCATCCTCATGTTGTCTCGATAAAGCATCAGCCACCTTATACACCACCTCAAAGTCAAAACCCAGCAACTTAGCCATCCATTCCTGCTGATTTGCTGTGGTAATACGTTGCTGTAACAAGTGTTTTAGGCTCCTTTGATCAGAATAAACCACAAACCGCCTTCCTAACAAATAATGTCTCCAATGTTGAATAGCTAACACCAAAGCCATTAACTCTTTATTATAGGCTGATTTAGATAACCTCGATGATTCAAAAGCCTTGCTAAAATACGCAATGGGATGTACAGATTGCAACAACATAGCACCAACCCCTTTACCTGCGGCATCACATTCAATTTCAAATGGAAATTTGAAATTAGGCAGGGATAAAACTAGGACAGTTGTAACAGCTACTTTTAATTTCTCAAAAGCTTCAGCAGCCACAGCATTCCATCTAAAACCATCCTTCTTTGTCAACTCTGTCAAGGGTTTAGCAATTTTCCCATAGTTAGCTATAAACTTTCTATAGTAATCAGTTAACCCCAAAAAACCTCTCACCCCTTTGACATTCTTAGGGACTGGCCATTGCAACATACTGCCAACATTGGCGGAATCCACAGCAACCCCCGTTTTGGAAATGATGTGGCCCAAGTATTCCACTTGATGTTGACCAAAAGCACACTTCTTTGACATTCTTAGGGACTGGCCATTGTAACACATTGCTAACCTTGGCAGGATCCACAGCAACCCCTGCTTTGGAAATGACGTGACCCAAGTATTCCACTTGGTGTTGACCAAAAGCACACTTCTTCCTGTTAGCCACAAACTCATGTTGTTTCAAAGTATTTAGAACCATCTCCCAGTGCTGCAAATGAGCAGTCCAACTAGTGTTGTACACTAGTATGTCATAAAAAAAAAACCAATACAAACTTCCTTAAAAAAGGCTTAAAAATATCATTTATCACCGATTGAAAGGTTGCAGGGGCATTGGTAAGGCCAAATGGCATCACCATAAACTCATAGTGACCCTCATGAGTACGAAATGCAGTTTTATGAATGTCCTCTTCCTTCATACGAATCTGATGATAACCAGATTTAAGATCAAGCTTAGAGAAATAACCTGAGCCATGTAACTCATCGAACAATTCATCTACAACATGGATAAGGTACTTGTATTGAATTGTAACCTTGTTGAGTGCACGGTAATCTACACACATGCGCCAAGATTGATCATTTTTCTTCACCAAAATAACTAGACTAGAGAAAGCACTAGAGGTGTTTCTAATCACCCATTGCTGCATAAGGCTCTGAATCTATTTTTCAATTTCATCCTTGTGTAAGTGAGGATATCTGTAAGGCCTCACACTTATCGGACCAGCACCCTGCAAAAGTTCAATGGAATGGCTAGTGTTTCTTATAGGAGGAAGACTCTGGATTTCTTTAAAAACAATAGCAAACTAATCTAACAACCTTTGCAACTCCTTAGTTTGTTGATCAGAGACACCAGGCACTAGTGATAGGTTCACCTCCATCAAGGTAGGCCACTCACAGCCTGGTAGCATCCGAGAAGGAGTGATAATGCTTTGGAAAGTAGCCATCTTCTCATCTAAAGCTTGGCCAAGGAATTTCACCATACTGCTCTTGTGGTTGAACACCATAGACATTTCTTTCCAATCCAAGGTCACCTTACCCAAAGTTTCCAGCCAAACAACTCCCAAAATCAGATCCACACCTCCTAACTCCAACACATAACCATCAAAACAAATCTGCACCGTTCCCACGTCCATCTGAATTCCCTGACACCTACCCATAGTTAGGACACGATGACCATCTCCTAACTTAACACCCAAGGGACTAGAAGGTACAGTAGGCAGTCCCAGAGCTTCAACCACCTTAGGAGATATGAAATTATGTATGGCTCCGCTGTCAATAAGAACCAAAATAAGTGCACCTTGCAAACAGCCTCCACTTTCATTGTGTGAACCTGGTTTGGAGTGGTGGATACACCCAAAACTCCCATCCCTTTACATTCTAAGTCCTCATGTTCAATCTCTTCTTCCGACGCAGCCTCTAACACCACAATCTCTCCTTCATCGTTGACCACTTCATCATCCCCCAAGATAATCAATCGTAACTGCTTTGTTGCACCTTGATGGAGGGGATCCCATCGTTCATTGCAACGAAAACAGAGTCCCTTTGTGCGACGCTCATTAGCCTCTGCACTTGGTAAATGGCGAACACCACATGAGTGACGGGGTGAAACGTCACCAGAATTTGGATGTGAAGATGCTGTAGAATTGGGAAGGCGTGTTGACCCAGTATGAGATCTCGGACCCGACCCGGTACCCATTTTACCCACGTTGTTGCTAGTCTGGGTAGGGTTTGCAGATCCATTCCATTCTCCTTCGCGAAAGGCCCGATTAGATTTTTGAAATCGGACCCAAGAACCTTGACCCGGTTTGTAGCGAGATCCGGATCCCTACCCCGAAACAACTGCAAATTCACTCTCAACATCACGAGCCAATTGCATTGCTAAGTAACGATTCTGAGGCTTGAAGGTACGCACACGAGAACGAATGTCATGACATAAACCACCAATGAAATAACCAAGAAAGTGTTGTTCTAGTAAACAACCACACTGTGAAGAATACAATTCAAATTCAGCAATGTAATCTTCCACACATCCAGATTATTTTAATTCCTTCAATTCCTCAAAAGGATTCTCCAAACGACCACCACCAAAACGAACGATCATCGCTTCCGTCAAACTCTCCCAAGATAGATCCTCCGTTGAATCGCGCCATAAATTTAACCAATGAATCGTAGGACCTTCCATACTGAGCTTTGCTAATTGAATCCTCACATCTGCATAAATGTGTTGTACTTCGAAATACGTTTCTGCTCGAGTGATCTAAGCAATTGGATCATCACCGGTAAACACCAGCAATTCCACCTTCGCAGCTACACGGAATTCATCAATCGGTGTAATACTGTCCTGAGACGTGTCACGCATCGCCAACGCTCTCTGAATTTCAGAACCAATGAATTCACGTAACGACTCAATACTGGCCTCCACACCTCCCAAGCGATCCTCCATTCAGTGATTCTTGCGTCCATTCTGGATTGCGTGAATGCAGCAGGTCGGACCAATTGATAGAGCAGAGGTATGATATAATTAGATGAAGGGAATTATTGTATTAATGAATATGAAAATAGAAAATGATTCCAGAGCTAATGCACTCCTCAGTTAGAGAAAATAATCCTCTCACTACCCAACCTCTAAGGTGTAACAGAAAAATGAAAAAAACTCTCTAACTACTTCCCCATGCACTCCTATTTATTAGGGGAATACTAACCAACTATGCCAGCTAGGCCATCACACTTTTCCTGCATTCCCTTTCTTATTCTTTCTCACATATACTCGCCACTGCTTAGACCTCACTTCATTTCTGTTAACTAAGAGATCCCCTCATTACTCGTGGGGCCCAACCCATTCCTATCAATATCCCACTCATTGTTACCAAAACTACATGAATTTCTTATGTTTCCTTTCTTCAACCTTTGGAAACCAATATAAAATTAAATAACTACCCTCCCGTCTGTTAAAACCATAACATTTAGGATTTTTACTTTCACTCCATTTGCTTTCCTTCCCTTCATTAAATTCCTTCCTCTCCCATTCCACAATGCTGGAAACACAAGAGAACAAGAATAGTAAAAAGATGAGAGATGTTATATACCTTAGTAAAGCTGCCATGAGAATCCCTGATTTCATCCTTTAAAGGCTCCCTTATGCCACCATTTGTCTGAATGAAAAAAAAGTACATGATACTGTCAGTTGAGAAACATTAATATGAGACAAAAAAGAATGCATTAAAGCCATTGCATTGTTGGGGAAACACAAATACCTTCCATGTGGCTTCAGAGTTAGATCTATTTAACAAAGCTTCTCTTTGAAGAAATAGCACGTACACTTTCTTAACATGTTTCGTCTTTGAAGAAACACAAGTACGCCTATAATGAAAGAGTAGCATAAATAAGAGAGAGGGTGTGGTAAAGAGATAAATTTTGGGATGTACTTGAACAGAAGAAGACAAAATGTGATTTATCTTAAAAGAAATCATACCTCCCCAAATGCATAGATGCTATAGGTCCACCATATCCATACATTCCAAAATAAGGCTGCACAGCATAATCAATCCAACAAAGCAAATAATCGTTATGAACATGAAAAGAAATCCCAATGATTAACATTTTGATGTTTATTTGTGCATAAGAGTCGCAGGCACCAATTTATTCAGAGGTTTCGATAAAGGATATACTTCCAGTCACCAATTTATGACTTATGTAGTAGCTATGCTCTTCTAGCTTAAAATCCTTGTCCTATTTGAGCATGTTACAACAAACATGTTCAGCAAAAATTAAAAAATATGTGATTAATGAAGGTATGCTCTTCTAGCTCAAAAATACTTCTCTTAGATGATGTTACAACAAGCATGTTCAACAAAGATTGAAGGGTCAAAGAGTACAAAAAAGAAGAACACCATTAAGTATGGGGGTTTTCCTCCAATCGCCTGTGATTTTGATAATCTGTGAAGTGAAGCACCCATCTTTCCCCTGTGTAAGAGATATGATGCCCATAATCAAGAGAAGACCGTGGAATATGCAACAGATAAACAGCATAATACAATTTGATTGAAAGACACTGAAAGTGAGTGTGATTTAATGTTTTAAAATTTAAAAGTTTATTGTATATTTGTATTAAAGACAAATATTCATTTATTAGGAACAAAGGCTTGCAATGTTTTTTTTAATACAAAAGCTAGCAATGTTTGCAATTTGGGTGTAATTTAGAAAAATACTACAAGGTTTTAGCATACTTCAAAATTTAGGACTTCATTTTGGTTTTGAGAAAATATTCATGTTTCCATATTTTCGGATTTGCTGACAATTATAATTATGAAACCACATTGGTGAACACAACAAGAAATATAAAACAATGAAATAAGGCAGCATTGATGTGAGTATCTGACAGCAGAAACAAATATGCTTTCTGAAACCAAACAAAGTACTACAACTTAAAAATTGGTTTATAATAAAATGAAGGCTTAAATATATGATTGATTCATGTAACTATGCGATTTTTTGGTTTTAGTCCTTGTAAGTTTTTTTGTTTGATTTTGGTCCTTACAAATATGTTTTTGTTTGTTTTAGGTCCTTGCTATTTTGTTTTAGTCCTGTAAAATTAGTCCTTATTGGAATAAGCCCCTGCATTATATATAATATTTGATTTTAGCCCCTCAATTATTAGAGATATAAGGAATTGCAGGGGCCAATTTCAATAAAAATCAATTTTGCAAGGAACAAAGGAATAAGGACCAAAAACAAAACGAAAATATTTACAAGAACAAAAGTCAAACAAAAAAACTTACAAAGACTAAAACAAAACAAAAAATGTGTATATGCATGGACGAATCATATATGTAAGTGTAAAATGAATGTATATCCAATTGTTATATACTCAACACAAATAACCAACAAAATCTGCAAAAGACAGTTGGATCCTTCAAACTGAAAATTGCATCGCCAATAACTTGAGTTGCCTATGAGTAGTACAGTCAATTCCAATCTCTCCTTTACATCCACCTATTTTTAGATGCTAAGTTCAAAAGGCCTCTTACAGTAAGTTTATTTTAACTCAAATAACATGATATCAGAATGTACTTTGAAACTTCAAGAAATAAACTGCAATCAGATAGTTACCATTTTACTAGGGAATTCTCATTGGAGTCGTCCATTCCAGAACCATTGTCGAAAATTGAAATCTTGTCTTTACTCACACATACTCTGCAAATCATAAAAGTCACATGATCAAGTGATAATTGAGTGCACTGTGCACCAGTATAAGAAACCAAGCAAACACAATAGACAATAAAAATCAACTACGTATATGTCTCAATATTTTATTATAATCAGAAAAAAGTTGAAAACAGATTATTAAGAGTGGTGCCAATTAATCATTAAAAAATCAACAACTTAATTTCAGTAGAAATTGGACAAATTAAATATAAATAGTGTTTCCAACAAGCTATGAAATTCCTGAAGAGAACATTTCATTCAATTTAATAAAACCCACAAGCAGAAGCTGTGCATTCATGGGTAGATACAATTAGTCCAGCACCTTTTCACTGCAAAATTACAACTAAACAGAATGCATAACTTACACAGTGGGTTCTTTTTTTTTTCCCCATCAAACCTTTATCCCAAATAAAGAACAAAAAAGAAAATATCACCATCACAATTGACGACATGCAATCATACCTAATTAGCTTCCGGTTATTTTTCCCGTTGAACCACACAGCCTGCAAGGCATTATCCTGGTAAATGAATAACAATGTTAGTGTCCATATGTTCAAAACCTCTGAAAAATTGCATGTATAGTCTTATTTGTTAATTAGCTCACAATTAAGTCAGCAATAGCTGCTTCAAAAGTATATTCTTCAGGAAGCTCCAGCAGTAAATCTGTATCTGGCGTCAAATCCCACATATTCTGCAGATGCACAAATAGTATCAACATCACACCATTCAGTTAACAAGAGAAAACTATACCCATCTAGTTACATTCTTCCTCCTATTATTTAAAATCAACTCTACCCTTTCTCGTGAACATTCTTTCTGTGATTCACAGCATTATTTGCTAACATATAGTTTTCAATCCCTACTGTCAATTATAGGACAATAAAAACTAAAATATATATTTTGCATAAAGTTTAAAACCAATAAAATGGGTATTTAAGAATTCATTATACCTCAAAGTTTAATACCAAAGTGTTCTAAACTTTTGTAATTTGTAAATGACATCTATATTCACAATTTCACCACACTTGTATACAAACAATAAAAAATACAAACGGTAAAAATTCTAACCTCAAAGGTTTGAGGAACATCACTGATCCCATCCTGATTGAGAAGAAATACAAAGAACGAAAACAAATATCAAAGATTTAGCTACTAAGCACAAGGAAATAATACCAAACTCAAAATTAGAATAAACACACAAACATACGCATAAATTAACACAAACATAGCAGAATCAGTATATTATACTAACATTAAGTCGTAAAATGTGGCATTTTTTAGGCATATAGTTTTTAAACTGAATAACATTGCTAATCTTAGCATCAAAAGCATCCTCAAGAAACAAACCACCATCCTTCCAATTAATTTCCCTTTTCTTCTTCACCGATTCGCATTTCTTTCCAACTTCCAAATATTTATCTCGAACCAAACTAATAAAATCCCCAAAAGGCATTTCATTTTCTGCATTCTGCAATGTTAGTTCCACACTCGTCCCATTCGGCAACAAAATCTTGAAGCTTAACACCTTTCCAATTCCACTATCAATGTCATGGTCTTCATCATCTCTAAGCACCACTTTCCTCTTTCTAGGGTTGCTATTAATCAGTGCCTTTTCCATTTTTCCACTCTGTAAAAGAGAATCAAACAAAACAACAACACAATTTCAATGCTATTTTTTCTTCAAACTAAGCAAATAAACAAATGCATATAAAAAATAAATAAAAATTACAATTTAAAAATCAAATAAATCATACATTATTATAAGAATAAGCAAGAACAAGTAGAAACTTAGTTAGCACGTTTTATTTAGAGTTCGAATAAAGTTGAAAATCGCATTTCGTACCAAAATCGAAAATAAAATAGAACGAAATGTGCGATGTGTATCTATTTAAGGATATGATACGAAGATGATAGGGATTAATTAATAAATGGAAAGATGAAGAAAAAAAATGAGTTCGATTTAAGTGAATGTTTATGTTTCGTGTAGAACAAGAAAAGCATGAGTATGGTGAAAGAATGTGTAATGAAATGGAAAATGAGAGATGATATAATGATACCGTAGAAGTGATGATTGTGAAAAAGTGATTCTACGAAGATTGAAGGTAATGAAAGGGTTTTGAATAGGTTTGTGGAAGTTGGACTTGGGAAGAGAAAGGGACGTGAAGAGATTGAGGAGAAGAAGTGAAAAGGTAAACAGTAAAAATAGTGTGACTCTTCAGATTGAGGAGAGGATAAGACTTAATATTTAATAATCTTCTTCAATATAAATAAAGAAAAATGTTAACATATAGTATATACTATATTTATTACTTTTACAAATGTTTGATCTACTCAATTCAATTGAATGCTTTTTTTTACCTTGAATTACTATTTTCCTTTATGAAACAAGTTTTGATAAATGATACTAGTACTTTTTATAATTACACTAAATGAAATTTCTTAATATATCTAAAAGCCAGTACTAAAAGAAAGCAGTATAAAGAAAATTGTTGAGAGAGGTGAAACTTTTAAAATTTTGGTTGGAAGATAGTTGTGGTTGTGGGCAACAAAAAGAAAGAAGAGTTCTGTAAGGAAATTGTTGTTGCAAATGAAACGTTTTGAGCGCATTGTGTTGTGTCGGCAATTAAAAAAACAAAACACTGTTAGGTTGGAAAATTACGGGATGCATATTTTGCACAAACACTATATAAAGACACAGTACAGTTTATGTCGAAAAGAAAAAACATAAGGACGGTGGGACTCCCCGTCCGTCTCCATAGTTTGTAACAAAAATTTATAGTGGAATTATTTTAGGGTGATATGAGATGATAAATTAGGTTAAATTACACTTTTAATTCTTTTTAAGTTTTAAGTTTGATTTAGTTTTCGGTTTTTTTATTCTAATTAGATCTTTTAAGTGGTATTTCATTTGCAACGCTGGTTTGTATATTATAGTTATTTTGTAGAAGTTTTATCTTACATTAGTTTTGTTCAAAAAATGTTAATTGGTTGTTACAATGTTCATTAGAGTACTGATATGACAAATTATAGTACTGATATGACAAATTATAACAAAAAATAAATTTTATATTAATTCTTTAAGTTTTACAAAAATATACTTATGACTTTTTAAGTTTAAACCAATTTTCGTCCGAATCAACCTTTCATCTTTTAGTTTTTCATCATCTTCCTCTCTACCATATTATTCTTTCACTCCATCTTTAAAAAACTTAAAACTAAAAATTTATAATTCCAATATAAAAATTCAAAACGTTGATCATGTGAATTAGAGAAAAATCAAAACAAAAAACTTATTATTCAAACAATAATTAAAAGATGAGTTTTTGTAAATTTACCTTAAAGAACTAAAAGTATAACTTAGCCTAAATTTTTTATAGAGTGTTTTGTACTCTCATTTAGTAAAATATTCGTACATTTGAGAATAGTAATTCTCATATTCGTATTAATACATGTTCGATACTTAAATATTTGTACAAGTTGTACCGAATTATTAAAATAAATTGATAAATAACAAATTATAATTGATATGATTTTAATTCAATTAAAAATCATTAAAATCTGAACATAAAGCATTACAAATAAAAATATTTATTAATTAAAAATTTCCTAGACATTACACCTCTTTATATGATTGTTTGGTATTTGTAAGAAACGGAGTATTGGAATACATTATATTTGATCTAGTTCCCGAATGTTAGATTCAGTTCTCGAATATACGAACAACTCATTTATTTTTAGGTGGATTTCTCTTTATTTACAACAACTTATTTTTTAATTGTTGTTGGAATGATAGATTTCTTTTTTGGATTTTTCTCTAATACACATTATTGACGTTTTGAGTTTTTTAATTAGAATTATAAAAAATTGGGTTTTAGGTTTTTTAAAGATAGAGTAAAAGAGGAAGACGGTGAAGAGGTAAAAGATGAAAATTGAATCTAAGCGAAAATTGGTTTAAACTTAGAGGATCATAAATGTATTTTTTTCAAAACTTAATTGATTAATCTGGAAATCGTTTAGTTTTATAATTTGTTACATCAAAGTCGCTATGTATATGTCAGCATCGTAATAGGCATGTGACAATTTTTTACGTTTTAAACAAAATGCCTTAAAGGAACTAGTTGGGGGAAAAACACAAAAGACCTATCTCGGAATTGGAACAAATATAAAAGACTAAAAGTACAATTTAAAATAAATTTAATTATTTAAATAAAATAATAAAGACAAACACAATGATATTGTAAAGAGAGATTGTGGAATTATTTTAGGGTGATGTTAGAAAACAAAATTTCTACATTTGAATTATTAACATGATTCCTTGAAATAAAAGAAAAGCACTACACAAAAAGATTGAGTGGAAAGTAGTTTATTAGAAAATATATAATGCACATATGTAAAAGCAAAATAGCTTGATTTTATGACTAACTAAAATCATTATAATATTCTGTTAGAGTTTGTTATATTAAGTTTAGAGTTTGTTAGATACAATTTAGAGTTTGTTACAAGTGGTCTTTACCTATAAATGAAGATCACACCATTGTAATCATAATTCAATTTTAATAGAATTCAGAATTGCATTACATCAACTTCTCCCGATTCTTTATCACATTTATTGTTACATTCTTCAATTAACAATCTTAGTGTGGTATCTTAGAGCTTTTTCTCGATCCTCGTTCATCAATGGCTTCCATGAATCTCTTCCTTAGTGCCTTTGGCAATTTTCCTTCTTCATATGTGAAATTTTCACACCTCATTTATGTTAAGCTTGAAGAGAACAACTTCAAGTAATGGAAACAACAAATTGATGGCGTAATTTGCAGCCACAAGCTTCATAAGTTCATTATTGAACCTTTTGCTCCGTTACGATTCTTGACTGAAACTGATCGCACTACAAATCGTCTCAATCCTTTGTTTCAAGAGTGGAACAACAAGATGCACTCGTTTGTACATGGATTCTTTACACGATCTCTAATTCAATTCTCACGAAGCTTGTTGATTGCCACTATTTGTGGCCAAGTTTGGAAAGAAATCCATCATCATTTTTGCACGTTACTTACAACCAAGGCGCGTCAACTAAGATATGAGTTACGCAAACTCACCAAGGGAGATCGTAAAATTGACGAGTTCATCATTTATGTTTGTTCCATAAGTGAATCTATAATTTATATTGGAGATCTGATTCCTTATCGTAATCTCATTGAAATCGTCCTTGAAGCCCTACTTGGAGATTACGATTCTGTGGTTGCTGTCGTCACGAGCAAAGAAGACCTATGCTCGTTGGACGAACTCGAGTCGTTCCTGTTTGCGCATGAGATGCGCCTTGAGAAAAACAAGAAGCTTCCAGAAGTCGTTGTCATCAACCTTACTCAAACAGAGTCGTCGACCTTGTTTGTGAAGTCCACGACTGATCCTCCGTCGCAACCGAACCCTAATTTTTCATCAAGTACGAGTCATATGAACAACTCAAATTATCAGTGATATGTCTCTCGTGCTGGTTGTAATGGTTGTGGTGGTGGTCGTTTTGGTTAGGGAGGTCGTGGTGGTGGTGTACAGTGTCATATATGTCACAAATTTGGTCACGATGCCTCCATATGTTATTATTGTCATTGATCAAGAACTGAAACTGGTAAATCTATCTATTCTCCTTGGAACTAGTCATTCAGGAACTCGAATTGGTCATGATGCCTCCAAGGGTCTGGTTTGATAGACTCAAATGAGCCCTCATTCATTCCATACTTCACCTCATTTACATTAATGACTCTTATTTATGTTGATGATATCATCTTTACCGGGAGTTCCCTAACTCGGATTCAACAACTTATTACCAAGTTGAACTCTGAATTTGCACTCAAACAACTAGAAAACTTAGACTCTTTCCTTGGAATTGAGGTGACTCACTTACCAAATGGCTCTTTACTTCTTTCTCAATCCAAATATATATGCGACTTACTGGTCAAGGTACATATGAGGAATGCAAAGGGAATGCCAACACTCATGGTGTTTAGCAGCGAACTCTCTAGATTTGGCTATGTCAATGTGCCAGACCTAACCCAGCTTCGCTCTATTGTGGGAGCATTGCAGTATGCAACTCTCACCAGATTAGAAATATCATTCTCTGTTAATAAAGTATGTTAGTTTTTGTCTCAACCCCTTAAAGATCATTGGAAGGTAGTTAAAGGATTTTGTGTTATCTAAGTGGCACCCTGCATCATGGTCTTCCTCTTCAGGCATCACCTATGCACCGACTTTTGTCTCTAATAGACTTATGTAAAGCAGACTGGGCATTAGATCCTAATGATTGTAGGTCCACCTCAAGGGCTTGTGTGTATCTTGGTCCTAATCTCATCTCTTGGTGGTCAAAGAAACAACCTCTAGTAGTACGCTCAACAACAGAGGCAAAGTATAAAAGCTTAGCACAACTTGCAGCAGAAATCCTTTAGATACAATCACTGTTAACTGAGCTTTATTGCAAGTTTAAAACTCCTCAACTCCTATGTGATAACTTAAGCATAGTCTCTTTTGCACATAACCCAACTCTTCACAATCGAACCAAACACATGGAACTTGACATCTTTTTTGTTAGGGAAAAAGTGTTAAACAAAAGCCTCATTGTCTCCCATGTTCCAGCTCAAGACCAATGAACATATGCATTAACAAAACTTCTTCCTGCCACCAAGTTTGTAACTCTTCATGACAAACACACCTTAATAAAACCACCCTCAAATTCTAAAGGGGAATATTAGAAAATATATATTGCACATATGTATAAGCAAAATAACTTAATCCTATAATTAATTAAAGTCACTATAATATTTTGTTAGAATTTGTTACATGTGATCTTTACCTATAAATGAAGATCACACCATTGTAATCATAAATCAATTTTAATATAATTCAGATTTGCATTACATCGACTTCTCTCAATTCTTTATCACATTTACTGTTATTTTCTTCAATTAACGGTCTTAACAAAATTCAACATTCGACAAAGGAATTGACAAAAAAAGAAAATGTGTCGAGAATATGCAATATCTGTGCACTAAATTCATGCGTTGAAGACCTTCGAACATGCAAGACAAAAAATTTGAGGTCGAAGAACTCAATTTAGATTTAGGATTACATGAGAAACATGCATGCCACACTGAACGTTGTGAATTTATATATAATTGTCGGTGAGGAACTTTGTAACTGATGTTGAGTATGGTTTTAAAAAATTAACATCTATTCTATGGAATTCAAAGTATGTCATTAACTTTTTGCAAATTTTAATTCAAATTTGTTTACTTTTTCATGCAAATTTATCTTCAGATCCTTATATTTCATACAATTTATCTTCCATGTCTTTAACTTTATGCAAATTTTACATTCTTGCATTTAAATTATTTTCTACATTCTACAGCTGGAAATCATTATTTAAAAACCTTTTTTTTTTACCCTTTTCTTTAAGTTTCATTCATTTTATTTTACAAAATATTTCCAAATCCAAGTAGTTTTTTCTGTTTGCATCAAGATTTATGTGTCGTTATGGTGCATTTCTCATAATTGAATATGAATATTGAATGCGAACACGTTCTATCCTTAAACATATTTGCATATATATTAAATTTATTAAAGCTTACTTTTTTTAAGTTGTTAAAGAATCCCTCACTAAATATTCACTTATTGATATTGTTGATATATTTCTTGTTAAAAATCAAACTCTAGATCTACCTCAAGCCACCTATCAAATATTAATATCGATTCATTAGATCTACCTCAAGCCACCTATCAAATATTAATATCGATTCATCGTAAATTAAATGTTAAAAATCACTTGAAATTTTAGCGATATTTCTTTAGAATAATAACGGTTTTTCTCGTTTATACAGTTGAAACATTTTTTCTAGTTTTTTTAGTTTACTTCGAGAGTCCTAATCTCAATCATAGACCCAAAATGTTATTAATTTATATTTTTAAAGAGTATTATTAATGACATATAAGTATTGTTATATGGTGAACCACCTAGCATTCGCTATTATACTAACTTAAAGTTTGAAATTTTCATAAAAAAATTTGCTCTTTGAAATTTGAAAATAATTTTTGAAATTGATTCAACCTCAATAACTACATATTTAATTTATACACACCGTTTGTTTAAATAATTTTTATACTGACAGTGAATTACAACTATCCGACGTCAAAAGTGTTTGACTTATACGGTAACCACCTTTAAAGTAATTGACACGAGTAATTATGATATATTGATACCGTAAAATATTTTATATTGTGAGTGTATGTATATTAAACTTCAATAACTATTACAATTCTTGCTAGAAGTCATTAATGATAGAAAATTATAGAAAACTAAATGCGAAAATTGCATTAATAAGAATGAGGATTGTGTCAAGAGTTACACTAAGCCGCGGATGTTGGTTACATTTTTTTTTTCGTGATTTTTTTTATCTAAAAAGTTTAACGGTAAAACTTACACTTAAATATGAAGAAAGAGAATATTCCAACTTCTAACATACACTCTACATATTTACTTTCTATGTAACTGTCGTAAAAGTTATACTTATGAGATTTTCTTCCACTCTTTTTTTCATTTTTTGGAGAAAAAATATTTATTTAATTTCATGCTAAATCTTTGTAATTTTTTTAGCACACATTAATTATTTTACGACAGTTGTTGTAGGGGTGTAAGAACCACACCAATATGTGAATATGAAAATCAAAATGAATTAAATTAGTTAGTTTTTTTTTTGTTTGAGTCTATATCAAACTAAACCAATCAAATTCAATATTTATTAATTTAAATATTGATTTTACATCATTCAAAATCAATCACCTCAACCTCGAACCAAACCATTATATTTTATTATTATATCTTTTATTTGATATTATATTAGTATATTTGTCTTTAAAAAATTGTTGCATTCATAAAGTTTTTTATAATTATATATTATCTTTTTTTATTGTAGTTTATATACTTATTTTAATTGTATAAGAAGTCTATAGTGTTAGAATAAAAATTTATTTATTTTATATTTTTAAAATATCAACTTGATCGAACCAAACAAACTCATTTCTAATCAATTTAGTTGGTTCGGATTTCATAAATAAAGATTATCAAAATCAAATCAATTAATTTTTATTGTCACATATATATTTTTTTTCAAAAATCGAACCAAATGTACCCGTTACACCCATAAACATGAGTGATAAGATTTCTTGAAAGATTTTAGAAATAAGAAGTATAAATGATTAGTTATTGATATAATTAATTTGCCTCATTTAAATCTGACGTCTAATAATTAAGCTCGTGTCTCTTATTAGTTTGTTGACATTTATGAATTGTAATTGAGACAATTTTTAAGTATAAATGGTTAGTCATGGAGACAATTTTTTTGTTTGTTGACTATTGTATTAGTTGGGTTGTATATACAATCATTTCATGATATATTGTATTAATTTTTCGGCATCTTGACAAGACAATGGTTAAGTTTGTGGGTAAAATATAACTTTAAACATTTTGCTACTGTATTTGTTTAATAAAAACCGTATCACTTTTTATTTTACCATATTAACAAGTTTTAATACCAATCAGTTTTAAAAAATGTTTAAAATTTTAACAATTATATACGTTAATTATTATTTTTATTTTTATTATGTTTAAAATGTTTAAAACTTTGTAATTATTATATACGTTAATTATAAATTTAAATTATATCTGTTTAATTAAAATAAATAAAAATAAATATGTATCACATATTGAATCAATATAAATTTAATCACAATTTTATTTATAAAACTGAAGAGATTATAAACTATTAATAATTTATAAAAGTGTTATCGACAATCATTAAAGTTTCAAAAAAAAATTAAGCACAACAGAATCAATTATAAAAATGGTATACCGAAAAATTCACCTTACCGTATTATATTATTTAATTTATTATATGTTTGAACGTGTAGATATTCAATAAACCAATCAATGAGAAATATGTTATTAAACGTAACCGAAAAATTTTAGGCAAATTTTTATAAATAGGCGAAGAGCAACCCAAAATTTTGGCATTGTTGGCTCTATTGAGGAACTTGACTACTTTATTTCACTTGCATTGTCATCTTAATTAATAATTCTAGAAAAATTGATGCCAAAAGTACTAGCGGGTCAATAATGTTGTCTACAAGATTACTAGTTTTACATTGTCATTGTCATATGTTAACATGTCTGGACTTATTGAGAGAAACAAATACGAAGGGATGAGATATCATTCTCAAGGAAGAAAGCTTCAAGTGTTAAGATAATTTGAGTGTTTTGTCTTAAAGAAGGAAGATGTAAGAACACAATTAATTAGAACGAGTTTAAATTAATTCTCAAAGGGATTCATATGGGATAGTTTGTTAGACCTTAGATTTAAAAAATGATTATTTTTAAGAGTTTTCTGTTACCTTTTTTAAAAAAATCAAAATATAAAATAATCTAAAAAATTGTTTCGAATGAAAGTTGTTCCAACTAGTTTTTTATGAAAATTATTTTTGATATGTAATATTAAAAAAAAAATTCAATACAATAAACAAACACAAAATATTAATGGTTAGTACTCTCTTTGTCTTATAATAATTAAGTTATTTGATTAGTAAAAATGGGAGGAAAAAAACTACTTTTATTAAATATTTATATATTATTAATGTCACAAATATATAGTAAAATATATTATATTAAAAATAATGTAAGTAGTATTAATTAAAGTATAAAATAAATAAAAAACACCTTAAAAATTGAAATTGCAAATTTTAATGCAAATATTTTTACAAATAAATTACTTATTTTGAGAGGATAAATGAATCACTATGAGATGGAGGGAGTAATTCCAAATTAAGAGAAAACAAATTGTTAGGAGCATGATGAAAGCTTGAACCTCCTTTCTAAAAATTACTTTTGTGTCCCAACTCATTTCACTAAGCGTAATAATTATAAATCGATAATACTTGTTCACGTGATCAATTGAAGTTCAATCAAACGAGTGCATGAGATTTCCCGTGATTTCTCTCAGTTTGTGCTGCCTTTGAGTGAATATTTTTCGTCCATACGCTAATATAACTAATGAAAAATGACATTTAAAAAAAAAAAAAAAAGACAATAACTTAAAATGCTAATGATTGAAAGGATAATTGAAAAAAAAAACCTAAAAACTCTTTCCAAAAATTAGATGAAAATACTATAAGTGCAGTTTAGCCATAAATAAAAAATGAGTTAAAATCCAGTAAAATAGTAATTAGGTTAAAAAGAATAAGTAAAGCAAATTAAAGTTTTAGCTTGTAATGGTTGAATGAATGATTGCCGAAAGCAACACTATATTAGTCTATTATTATCCCCATCCTTGCAACACACATTGATATAAATCGTTTAACTGCGACTTTTCAGTGATCTTCAAGCTAAAACTTAGCCTAACCTAACACTAAGTAATCATACCACCTATCTTTGCCTCTCTTTTCTCCTAACATCAACTACTTTAATTTAGATTAAATAACTCTTTATATAAATAAATAAAAAATTCACATCTTATCATATTAATGATATTTGTGAAGATAATTACAAAGTAGTATGATAGTGAAATGTGATTATCCCATGAATTCATTATGATCTAAGGCATCTCACATAGAAAAATGAGCGTGGTATATCGAATTTTGACGTTTGGTATAGATTATCCGAAACTCTAAATTAAGAGTATAATGCACGTGTTCGGAGATTATGATTTTCATAAAAGTTAGGGGTGGGAAAGTAGCCTAAGTGGATTAATAAAAAAAAAAGTTTGAATTGAAGGCAAATAGGAAGAGTAGAGAGTAGGTGGCATGCATATCATCCAACTTGGTCCAACATCCGTGAATTAGATAAATAACTCCAACGACACTTGCGCGCTCTTGCTTCCTTGCACTTACTCATCTCACACTCTCTCTCTCTATTAACCACCAAACACAGTATGATCTTGTGAGGAGGACTTTTAACATTTCTCTCATTCAAAACTAATTCATTACTTCTACACATATATTTATGTCATTTCTTTTTTTTTATTAAATTCTTATTATTGCTTGTAATGAGAAACAGATCTTTCAATTGCTGATGGGTAGAAAAGGAGGAAGCTGGTTCTCCTCTGTTAAGAAAGTTTTTAAGTCATCTTCTTCTTCTTCTTCTTCTAAAGACACATCCACGCCACTGCACATTGACAAAAAGGTCATCAATTTTCATTTTTCATTTTTCATAAATCATTCTTCTTCCAAACAAATACACAATCAAACTATCAAGAGATCACCAATGGTGTTGGTGTTATGATCTTTTGATAGTTCATTATAGTTTTGGTAACGATGTTATTTAGATTCTTGTTTTATATTTTGGTAACATTTATATTGCAAAATTATGATTATGATATATACCTAATGTCTTCTTTCATTTTTTAGACCAACATTTCCATCTCATACAACTAAAAAAAACCTTAATCATGTATTATGTCATTAATCACTAATTTAATCAAATTTCTTGACTTAGCCACAAGCAATGAAATAATCATAAGCTATTTTTACCTTTTGAATTAAATTCTAAAACCGCATATCCTTAAGGTAACTGAACATCATATGGCTGTAATGTTTGTCTTTTATATATGTTGCATGTAGGTTCTTTCTCTGTTCTTAGGACCATTGAACCAAATACAGCATGTAATTATGTTGTATTCTATATGGTCCCCTCATCATATCACCACGTATTCATGTTTATTTGTCACATACTTATCATGCACGCCAACATCTAACCCATCACATTGATCATTGAGCTTCAACCACATATTATTACTATGTTAAATTATCATAAGCAAGGTTTTAAATCCCAGTCGCATTTGCAAAAAATCATAATCAAAATGTGTTTGATACGATACGATCTCAATTAATTGCAGAGACATCAAAAACTTTTACACTGCATCGAAATTGCTTTGACAATAAATAAAACTATGATAATAAAAATAATGATATTGGATTAGTAATTAGATGTTATTCAATTGAATTGAATTTTGATTTGATTTGATTTGAATCAGAAGGAAAACAGAGAGAAATTGCAGCATGAAGTGGCAGAGGAGGTGTCATTTGAGCATTTTCCTGCAGAGAGTTCACCTGATGATGTGACAAATGAGGAGAGCACAACATCAACACCTTTGATATCAGAAGAGAGAAATCATGCAATTGCTGTTGCAGAAGCCACAGCAGCAGCTGCTGAAGCTGCTGTTATAGCTGCTCAAGCAGCTGCTAGAGTTGTCAGATTGGCTGGTTATGGACGACATTCAAAGGAAGAAAGAGCTGCAACATTCATTCAATCACACTATAGAGGATACCTAGTAAGATCTCAATTCTATCCATCATCCATGTGAGACATGTTTGGATAAACACTTTAAATTATTGCATAAATGTTTATCCAATAAGTTATTATGTTTAAGTTATTTTTATAACAAATGATTAAGTAAAGTTAAATTTTTTTCATAGAAGATATAAATTATTTTTATAAACTATCTTGAAAGGTTTATGTAAATAAATAAAAAACAGTTTTTAGCTATGTCATAAAATGTTTTCATAAATTTTGTCAAAAAAATATCACTAGTGTTTATGTTAATAGATAAATTTAAATAAATTAATTGAAATAGATCTTTTATTTTAAAAAAAGTGTTGGCTTCTAATATTACGTACTAAAATTTCGCTCATCTTTATTTGACAAATACTACACTAACACGTGTTATTAGAGTACACGTTAAAAAAAAATTTTAAAATAATTAATAAATGTCATAAGAGTTACCAAAACTTTGTTGTTTTTGTTTTTTTGGGTGGTTGAAATATCTTTTATCACTGAAGATCACAAGTTAATATCCGCAGTTACTAGTTTATTATAACTCATTATTTTATCACCTACTACCAAACTTGTACATTATGTCTTAATAATAGTAGACTGTACTTGACTACTTGCGAAGCAATATTATCACTTTAATAATTATCATCATCATTATACTCTTAAATTGATATTTTATGGGCAATAAACTTGCAGCTCTATTGGTGCAATGTCCATATTTTAGACTTCAATTCATATATTGATTATGTTTGAAGTCAATCATTTACTAAGCAACCTATCTTCTTTGCAACAAAAAAAATCTAAAGAAAAAAAAATCAGTTACTAGTTTATTATAACTCATTTACTAAGTAATCCTGATGATACTATCAAAACCGAACTCACTTATATATTTCAAGAGAGAAAAATACTAAGTAGGAGGACTATGGGCTAATAAAGGGAAATGGGTCCTATACAAGTACTAGCTCCATGAAAACTAATTATTGTTCATTGAATACTAATTATTAGTTGGTTCGTTTGTGTTTACCTGTCAATTGGTTGAATTGACTTAACTGTACTAATCTGAATAGGGTATCCTTTATAGACTCATGATATTAATAACCTTCATTGCCAACAATTCCTGCATGCTTAATGTTTCATTTGTTTTTAGGAATAGTTTTTCTCTCTATAAAATATTTTAAATTTTTATAAAACAAATCATATATTTCAGTTTATATAAAATTATTATACAAGCAATTTTCGTTTATATTAGAGCAGTAATATATTTTTGAATGATTGTTTTGCATATATATTTACAACACTATAAAAAGTTTATTCATAATAAATAAGCTCAAAAGTTGATTTATAGATCCATATTTTAATGACTTTTATCTTGAACGTATGACATTTAAAAAATTTATATTTAATTTATCTCAAGATAAAAAATTATTCATTTGTGCGGATAAACATTTAATAATATTCCAAACATGTTTTTTAAAAAATTATTCAAAGATTTAAAAGTTTAAGTATATTTCGTTTCAACAAGTATTAAAACAATATGTAGAATAATTTTATAGGGACTATAACTATGATATTTTTTTACATAGAGTAAAAACAAAATTTCAAAATTTTGTAGACACTAAAAACTTATTTAACTTTTATTTATTTTTATTAGGATTGAAATTATTTGATTCGAAGATTCTTATGACTCACATGTTTCAGGCACATTTGAATTATTTCAAATTGGATACATTTGATTGTGTTTTGAACAATACTCCGTATATATAAATTAACATAAGAATTTATTTAAGTGTTTCAAAAAGTTTTTAAAAACAGTGTATAATCTTGATAAATCATACATTTAATTAAATGAAGTTGATTATTGAAATCCTTAGTATGTTACATTAAACACATAATTAGTAAATTTTAATTTGCTATTGTGTGATGTATATATAGGCTCGGCGTGCACTACGCGCATTGAAAGGATTAGTGAGGCTGCAAGCATTAGTAAGAGGACACAATGTTCGCAAACAATCTCAGATGACAATGAGATGTATGCAAGCATTAGTGCGGGTACAAGCACGGGTACGAGCACGCAGGCTTCAATTGAGTCACGATAATCTTCATAAGGCAATGGAGGAAAACGAAGATAAGGAAGAATTTATGAGGCAACAAGAGACTTTTACTAAGCCTATGAGTCCCATGAGGAGACCATCAAGCATTAATAATAATGGTTGGGATAATAGGCGTCAAAGTAGCAAAAAAGCTAAAGAAAATGATTTCAGAAAACATGAAGCTGCAATGAAGAGGGAGAGAGCTCTTGCATATGCTTTCAACTATCACCAAGTAATGTTATTCAAATCTATGTCATTCTTTTATTTTTCTATTATTATTATATTCAGAAATAAACTTGACTCATCATATTTAGTGGAGTCTCTTTTTTCAACTACATTTTTTATCTACAAAACTTGAATGTAAGACCTTAACTAAGTGATCAAAGTGCACTTCCACACTCAAATTATAAATCAAATATAACAAGAAAAATAATAATAATTCAAATGCATATCAATTTTTGTAAAGATTTGTTCAATTCATTCTCACAAACAATTAATTACGACAACATGGAGAAAAAAAAGTGAACATAGTGGATCATATTTCTATGCGGTCACAACTTAACAACTGCATACATTTATATCATGTTGATTATCCGATCAATAATCAGACAGTGCATATTTTAGGATTGAAGGTTTTGTTCAAAAAAAAGGGTTCAAAATCAGCCTTAAAATTTAAATTGTTTGATCTTGATGATATGAGAGATTATTGTGTACTACATGTAATCCAAATCCTTAACATAGTGTAACATTATGTTTGCAGCAACAACAAAAGCAAACTCTACATAGAGACCCAAATGGTGATGATGTTGATATGGGACCCTATCAACCCAATGATAGTGAAAAAGCCCAATGGGGTTGGAATTGGTTGGAGCGTTGGATGTCATCACAACCATACAACAACCTAAAACACTTAGGACAACGTGAGACCTCTTACATAACCCTTAATTCCACAACATCAACAACAACAGACAACATGTCTGAAAAAACTGTAGAAATGGACATGGTTGCAACACCAAACCGAACCAACTTCAATATGGGCCTAATGACCCAAGACTTTCATGACTCAAGCCCAAGTTTCACTAAACACAATCAAAGACCACCTAGCCCAGGTAGACCTAGCTACATGGCCCCAACTCAATCTGCAAAGGCCAAAGTTAGGGCCCAAGGCCCATCTAAACAGTGGATTCCATCTGGACCTAACTGGAACCCGTCTACAAAAGGAGGATCTGTTGTTGGATCGGGCTGTGACTCATCGAGCTCAGGTGGTGGAACGGCTACTTACCAGTTTCCGAAAAGCCCAGGCCCAAACATTAATGGTGTTCGTTCGGAGTCTAGACGGATTGTGGGTAGCAGTCAAGACTATGTTGAGGATTGGGCCCTTCCACTTGGAGCCCATGGTTGGGCATAATTTGATTTATTTGCTTTTTGAAAAATAATAACAAAGTGTTTATATGCTCTGTGATTGATCATATGGTATGGATTGGTATTTATGGACATTTTAGTAATGTTGTTTGATGTCATGAACAAAAGTTTTGGAATTGTAATATCTATTAAGGATATTTGATATTTTGTTTTGCATGTAAGATGATCTATGCTTTTCATTTAATGTTATTTTCATGAAATGAATCAAATGATTGAAGTAGTATTTAATTTGATAGACAAATTTTATTTTATTGAATAAATAAATGTGAATTGTGTCGTTCGAAAGCATATTTTCAGATAAAATAAATCGTCTGAAAATATATTTTCGAATACACTCGTAATTTAAAAAAAAAGATGTGAATTGAACCAATATATTATATAATATTTTTTATTGACTTTGTATAGAAAAAAACTATAGTATTCCTTTACCAATATAAGTGGATGTCTTGTGTGTCAAAAGCAACGATCCAACATTGAATTGTTAGGGATAATGGAATGTACATAAAAGTTTTCAACGGTCAATACCTTGATTGACAATAATATTAACAATGACACAAACATGAGTGATGACACAGGACAGATGAGATTGGTGCCCAAACCAAACATACACAAATTGCTTTAGGATAGCCTACCATGCTTGCACAACTTTTTCCCCGGTGGCTGCAAAAGCTAAAGGAAACGTATGCTAGCTAGTAATGCTAAAACATATAGAAAAGCGAAACACCATTCCAACACCTTTAAATATATCAGGAGTGTTATTTAGACAAAAAACAAAAATGAAACACCGTATCTAACATTGTATAAAGTATAAATGAGATTATGCAGCGTTGAAATTAATGAAAGAGAAAAAATAATATAAAATTCAAAAACTATATATGTGATGTAAAATTTTTTGTGTCCAACAAATATTTCCGTATATAAAACTCTTTCAATAGGTTCTTTTTTTATATATATTTTATCTACTCAAAAAGTAGAACATATATAATCTCAACAACAAATGGAGAAAAAGAACCCAAATAATTGCGGCTTGTTTTTTCTTTCTTTTCTTCTTCTTATCCTTCCTTTTTTTCCCTTTTCAAATTTTGTGAGGTGGATCATGGACTAACTTTTCATATATTGTGTTAGGATAATGACTATCGTGGAGGTTCTTTCATATTGCCTTCATTTGAGGTTTGAAATTTCAATCATGATACACTTTTTATTCTTTGGTTGGATTCATAAAGCTAGTGTAATTATTATATTGGTAAAGTGACCTCAAATGACTATCAATGGACAACCGTATAAGAGTTTCAAAAACCCCTTAACAAAGATTATTATATACAATTTGCATAATGTTAATGTACCATTCATTCTTAAGTATCATTAATTCACTTTTATGGTTCTAAACTTGTCTAAATACTTAGGTTAATTGTGTTGTATAACAAGTTTGAGTTAGAAGTTTTATATTGTTTAGAAAAGGGATGGTTGGATAGTATATAAGTGAGATAATCAATAAACTCATTGCCTTAAGGTTTTGGATTAAGATGTAGTGTCAAAGTTTTGGATAAACTCATTGCTTGAAAAAGTTATGGTTGAGTAACATATAAGTGAGAGGACCCATAAACCCACTGTCTTAAGGTTTTGGGTTAAGATGTGGTGTCCAATTCACTTGTGTGGTCTTCTTGACCCAATGTGGATGATCTCCCGAGCTTCCTTCATGACCCAACAAGTTGATTGTGTCAATTAACTAAACTATCATATTAGTTTCTTGAAATTCATTCATTAAACTCTTTCAATATTTAATGGACTAATATTTAACCTTAGAATGAATATATAGCATAAACATACAAGGGCATAAATGTTAAGCACTGACACATAACACTTTAAACATAAATAATTCATATCAAATTCCACATAATCCAATACAAATTTTTTAGCTCATAGTGACCAAAACATAAACCATACATAAGAAGCAAATGTATACATCCATTACAATTTAAAAGAATTAAAATCAAAGTAACTTAAGTTCAACCACCCAAGAGATCAAGTGATCTTTTAGTCACCAATGTTCCAATAGGTTACATAACACCTTGTTTCAGTTCTGCTAAAAAGGAATAGGAAGAAATGGTCATGTATGAGAATCAAGGCTGGAGATAGGTGAAATGGGAGCATCAACCACAATTAGACCTAGTGTTGAAAGTTTCTTAATGTTATATTTATACTCTCTCTCTTTACATAATGAGTCAACCCTAAAATGATCTTATAAAGGAAAAGGCCTAAGGAGTATGAGAATATTATTTGTCCTTGCGATTAGTCCATATCACACAAATTGTGACCACACATTTTGTCCTATGTGTTAGTGTCCTTTTCATCCTATCAACTCCAGCTAAACAATGCAAAGGCCTTCAATTCTTCTCAAGATTAACAATCACACATTGATGCTGCAACACCCTGGAGCATTTTTCAGAACTTAGTCCTGCACGCTAGAGCAATATGTAAATCTAACAAAAACAAGCATAAAGTTGTACTTGACTAAAAAAATTCTAAAACGTGGTATTTCTAATTAAAAGAAACAAACTAATATAAATTACTCAATTATCAAATAATAATTTAATATAAATTGCTAGATAATTCTTATTCCTAAGAGTAATCATGACTATTACTCAATTCTTATTTCAATCGAAATTTAGTTGCAAGTTTTCAAGTTATTATTATTATTTGTAACTAACTATCTTGCACTCATGAGAATGATGAAAACTAATTAGAAGTTAATTATCACTGACTATAATGTATTTTAGGAGTTGTAGAGTATATTGGTATGAATCAGACCACCAGACCTTAGTATTTTCATATATTAAATTTGCTATGTGCATGTTTTTCTCTCTTCTGTTTTGATTTTAGAAGTATTTAAACCATAACTTCAATTGTCTAAATTAACTCGACTAGTTTATGTTATTGTTTAAATCCATTGAGTGTGATATTTGGTCGGATGTCTTTGATTTTATAACTATTCAGAATGAGGTGCATTTGCTCTTAAGTGTTATTTGAGCGCAACATAGATCACGCATCAATGTCAGACAATCATAGAGAAAATGTTGCATAAGAATTTATGAGGTAAACATTTAATGTATTTGGATTTCACTATGTAAATTATCATATAAATTTTTGGTGATATGACATTGATGTGAGATTCATATAGAAAGTCGCATATTCATTTAACATGTTACGTCATAACCTTCAATAGAAAAAGTTAATAAAGAGACAATTTCGACTGACACACTATCATTTTAGTGATGAATTTATCAATTTATTAAATTTTGATACAGTTATGACCAATTAACCTATTCACTCAAAAATATATTATTCTACTTACTTTATTTTTACTCTTATCGTATGTATTTTTAGATAAACAAAATCAATGATTTTGATTATTTCGAATTATGTTTCAACAGACTTTGTAGCCTCCACGTTCATTACCCAAAGGTAGCTCCTTTGTGTATAAAAATATAGGATTGTGTTTAATTCAAGATTCTATAGTTTGTGCATTCTTTAATTAGAAAAATTAAAACGACCGATTTTTTTTAAAAGATTGAGTCTTCTTTTTGAGTTATGAACAAATAACTTTAAGTTGTTAGTCTATGACCAAACTTAGGTTAGGGATAATTTGACATTTTTCAAAATAAATATATCTTATTTCTCCAAGAGCGAGGAAATTATGTTTGGGAAGAAAATAAAAACCGAAGAAAAATTAGATAAATCGATTCAATTTAAATTACATTTTACTTCATAGATTGAACCATATCAAAGTTTTTTAGAAAACAATCCAAACAAATCAACACATGTTATTTTAATTTTTGGACGAAATCAACTTTTTACTATGAAATTTATACAACTTAAATTGCAAACACCCCTAATCACGACCTAATTTTTGGTTACCCTTATTATCAACATCATGCTTCCTTGCATTAATTAGCTTGCAATATACATGCATGGTGTCATTGTTAATTTAATTATCCCTTTTGCTACCAACTCCATTATTAATTCCCTCTGATCCCCTTCATTCCTTCAACATCTATTATTATACTATCAAATATATGGTTGTGCTCCACCATCAATCAGCGTCTGCACGTACTTAGATCTTGTTTAAATATTTTGTGCTATATTAAAAGTATTTGATTATACTTAATTGAGATATAAATATAACATGAACTTCATATTAATACACCACCTGTTAGACATACACAAAATTACCTATACCACAACTGTTTAATCGGTTTTTATTTCGTTTATAACTGATAATTTGATAAGTCCCAGCCCATAAATAGTCACTCCTTTCATAAAAGTTAAACTTCATATATCAATACGTTTTTAATGTTTATGCAATTTTTTTAATTCTCAATATTAATTATTTTTCTCAAAAGCCAATATTAATTATTATTTTTTAATAAATATATCAAACATGAATCTAAGTAATTGAACTCAAAGTAGTTAATAAGTTTCAGTTAAGAACGAATTGTTTGAAGAATTCAAATTTAAATCCTTATTAAAATAATTTTTAGCTATACTTTACTCACTTTTATTCAGACTTTAAATTATTAAACATCCATTTTCTTAAAAATTAGACACTTAAATTAAAAAAATAAATAAATCAAACACGTGAAATCAATCTTTAAATTACTAAAGACTTATTTTTTTTGAAAACTAGAGACTTAAATTAAAAAATATATATTAAACACTAAAAATCAAATTACATCGGTTGATTACACTACTTACTAAATTTTTACTTGGTACTATTATGTAATGGCCCAAGCACAGTTTGTTCTTGACTAACACATATATCCAACATTCTTGGTCACAAAGTGTACTCGTTAATCTGCACAAAAATATCTGCCACTCTAATACTAACGGTTAGGAGCAGACAAATATACAAAAATCGCAACAAAATATCTGTCAAACAAAGACAATTTCATTTTAAACAGACCTAACTTCACTAATTATATATATCACAATTTTGACATCCTAAAAAATACATTTTATTTTATTTTAATATCTCTCACTCATCTCAAACATTTATTTGAACATTAGAGTACATGTATTTATCACTCACAGATCAAAATCATGAAGTATGGCTCAACTAATCTCTATTTGGCCTTCCTCCTTAATCTAACATATTTTTGTAAAACTAATTGTTGAATTTAAAAATTATATTATATAATAAATTATCTCTATAAACTTTATCATATAATAAAGTTACCGACAACGTAATTTTGACCCACTTCAATAATGCAACACATAATTTCAAATTTACTTACAAATTTTTAAATCAACATAAATAAAATATTTTAAACAATTAATTTCACAAGATATGTATAATTGTATATGGTAAAAAGATATTAAGCTGTGTAACACTTGATTCCTTCTCAATTTCAAATGTATGAAGATTTTTTTTGACATCATATTATTATAGGAGATTCAATCGAAAGCCAATAGAATAATAATAAAGATAGGATCATCTCTCTCCAAATAATTTATTTTATGTAATGAATCGAACTAGTATATTCTCTAAGATATTATATTTATTTTAAGTAAAATAAAAAGATATTATTTTTATTTGAGGAGCTAATATGATTTGGTGGACCAAGTACCATTGGTTTTTGTTTGTTTGTTTGTAACGTATTACAATCAATTAGTTACAGGGTGTGTTTGTTAACTTTTTTTTTTTCTCCATAAAATAAATTGTTTTCTTAAAGTTCACGTCTGTTTGTTATAATTTTTTATAAAAAAAAAAAGTAGAAAATAATATAAAAAGTATTTAAAAATATGAGAAACTATTTTAAAAAAATATTTTTACTACGACAAACAAATACAAAATAACTTTTCATTTTATAAAAGTCTCTAAAAAACAATTTCTAAATTATTAAACACTAAAATAATTTATTTTACAATCTATAACAAAGACACTGATTATATATTATTTTAAATTTTAGATTATGATTATAGTATTTTTTCAAAAATACTATATTAATATATTTAATGCCGTAGCTAAAATATGAAAGACGCTATAAGCAAAGAGATAAACGATATGTATGATAAAATTAGTTGAAAGTTGTTAAGTTAACTGAAATTTAGTAAAATTAATAGTTTAATTAGCTTAAAAATACAAAAAGACATATAATGATATTTTTAATTAAAAATAAATTTTATCAATTAATGTTTAAAATATTTTAAAAATAATAATTTAAATTTATTTATTTATTAATTTAAAATTTAACAATCTAATATATTTTTAATTTATTTATCTATTTTGTTTATTTTAAATTAAAGTAAATATATAAATTATTTACTTTAAAATTTATATTATCTATAAATTATCTAAAATTATTTTAAATAAACTATTTACTTTAAATTATTAATTATTAAAATTATTTTAAATTATATAAATTAATTATAAATAAATATTTATTTAAAATTATTTATTTTAAAATAATAATAATAAATAAATTATAAAAACATTTAAAAAATTAATAAATTACAAGTTATAAAATAGTTGAATTAACGTATAAAAAAATTTATAAGTATGAACTATAAATTTACAAATGATTTTTATCAATTAAGACTTATAGTTATAAGTTATTTAATAAATTAAATATAAAAATATTTAAAAAAATTTAATTAAAAAAATAAAAATAAATTATTAATTTATAAGCTAATTGAATTAGCGTATAAAAAAAATTATAATATAAATTTTATCAAATAGGAGTTATAGTATAATTTATAAGTTGGTTTTTTGGTCTCCACGGACATAAGCTTATAGTCATCGCCAAAGTCCATTGATAGTCCTTATACCCACTGAAGAAAGAGTCAAAGTGGGACCCATTTCAAGGACTAATCCGTCATTCCATAATAAATAAAAAACGCGCATGGTTCCCTTGTTCTCGTGAATTATAAGCGCCCAGAAGAGGCTCACAAATTCCACGCACACACACTTAAATACCGTTTCCCTCTCTATAAATAAAAACCACATCAAAACTCAACACACAAAAAAACACAACACACTTCACAACACAAAAAAAAAAAAATCATGGGTTCAAAAAAGAACAACAAATTCGAGCATGAAAAAATAAGCTATTACAAAACACCACACAAACTTTCACTAACAACAGCACGTCCGTGTTTTACGGCGGATGCACCTACACCGCCTCCGCGAACGACGGCTATATCCGTACCGTTTAAATGGGAGGAAGCACCAGGGAAGCCTAGACCGTGGCACACACAATCAAAACCCAAAGACAGAGAAGTTAACGTTGTTAGAGCGTTAGAACTTCCTCCGAGGTTGTTGTCTTTGGAAAATATTAAAGTTAACGCGCCGTCACCAACAACGGTTTTGGAAGGACCTTACGTGGGACGTGCCGTTTCTTTTACGACGTCGTATAGGGACGAGTCTAATAATAATTTTAAGGAGCGTCTTAATTTTGGGTCTAGTAGGTGGGGTGGGTTGAAGAAAAATAATAGAATTGACCGTGAGGGTAGTTTTGACTTTTCAAGTTGGAGTGTTGATGGTGATAGTAAGGTCAAGATCACAAGGGTTAGAAGAAGGGGAAGTTTCTCGAGTCTCTCACATGGAAGTTCACATTTGTGGGTATGTCTCTTTATACTCTTCATTCATTCATGTTGCATATGTTTTGGGGTGTTCTTTGAAAATTCTTGTCCTAAAATAATTAAACTATTTAATAATTGTCCTTAAATATTATTAGTTTTATCAAATTATTATATTAGTGCATTATAATATTATAAATATTATATACAATATTTAACAATTATCTAGTTAGTTATTTATATATTATTTAAAATAATGCAAATAATATTAATTAAAGGTACACTTGAAAATCAATTATTATGACGAATAAAAGCCTTGTTAACTAATTGGATTTATTTTTCCTTAGCTAAATTAGTTTTTGTTGGATGAATTTGGCCAATTTAGATAACGTGTCATGTAAATTATGTGTTTAATTTCTCTAGTGAATTGCTAATTTAGATTATAAAATGTTAGGTTTGGTAAATTTTGTTTTTTGAAATTTAATATCTTGTTAAGAATGTGAGGACCATTAACTTAAAGAGAAAAACATTATCTTCTAGATTTTATGGTCCTTATAGATGTTGCATTGTATAATAGGAAGTTACAAAAACACATATTTGCATAAATAGTTAAATATTCTGTTCACACTATTTGTGATTTAGAATTCATTGTAATTATTATTTTTCTTGACTTTGTATTGAGGGTGATTCTCCCAAATCTTTTTAAGTTATGAAAAAATATATTTTTTTTATATCTATATCAGTGTCTAAAATTGTCTTGAAGATCTAATGTATCTAAATGTTTTATGATAAAAAATTTCAATTGCATAGATCATAGACTTAATTGTTTGGTTCATACAATTTTTAAATAATTAATATTTTAAAATAAATAATTTATTTATTTATTTTAATTTAAAATAAATAAAATAGATAAATAATTAAAAAAATTATCAGATTGACAAATTTTAAAAATTAATTGATAAAATTTATGTTTGATTAAAAATGTCCTTTTATATAATTTTATATTTTAAGTTAATTAAACAATTAATTTTACCAAACATTTTACTTAACTTAACAATATCAACTATAGGTTATAAACTATAAATTTATCAAAACTAGCCTAAGTCTTCTTGATTTACTCTAATTTGTAGAATAGGTGTAATACTGTGATAAGAGATCAAATAAAACCTTGTGATTATGCTTGACAATCATGGTTTTTTTTTTTAACACAACAATCGTGAAGTTCTTAAAAATTAAAAAATTTATTGCACGTAATTTATGTATTTATACAAATCATCTCCCCATTTTTGCTATAGTTTTTGGTTTTATGGTTGCTTGATTTGAAATCTAATTACATATTTCGTGAATTGTATGTATATGATGCTTAGAAAAGAAGGTATTGATAGATAAAGGTAACGTTCAGTTGAATATAAATGGATCGTCTTGTGAAACTTCATTAACATGTGGTCCATGTTCCACATGACTACAAGCTATTTTTTCTTTTTCTATTAAATATAAACACATATATAAAAAGTGATTGGTTGATCATTTAATTTATAAAAAGAATACACAAACTCGAATGTTTAGTATATACAACCCATACATTTGTTATAATTAAAGCAACAATGAGGATTTCTTATTTTAGATTGAGGTACCATTTATTTATTTTAAATTTTTGTCAAAAAAAATGATATTGGCTTTTTTTTTCTTTTGTGAAGTAAGGTCAAATTTTTATAATTGCATTCGAGTTTGATTCTTAACCAAAACAATTTTTGACTGAATTACTTATCTCTTAATCAAAATAATTTTTTTATAATTATTTTTTATAAGAACTAGAGAGTTAAATTAATAAAAAAAAAATTACTTTTGATTCTATTATATTTTAAGTTTTAATCTCTGCAATATTTACTTATGTTGGTTGTAGTTTTGTAATATTGGTTTTAGTTCTTAAAATATGAATTTTAGGAGGACTAATGACTAAAATAACAATCACAATCACAATAACCAAAATAAATATTAATTGTATTTTAGGAACAAGTAGAGTAGCATTATTAGATTTGTATGGTTGAAAAGAAATAGTAAAATGCAAGATGAATGTAGCACTTAATGCTGTGATGATGTTTGGTGGGAGAAAAGTTGAAGTTTCACTAGAATAGATAGATAACGAGAAAGCACTGCTAGTGACTATTTTAGTTTGTTGCGTATTAATATCATTTACTATATGGTTTGGTTATTTGTCTTAATATCATATTAAGAAGCAATTTTATAATTGTAGGCAAGCATTTATGGAAGCTTTAAGCAAGTGGTCCCATGGAGGCGCAAGCAAGAAAAGCAACAACAATGAACTCAACATTAATTCACACTCTTTTCACGTTTAACCAATCAATCCTCACCTTTTCATTCAAACCACTTCCGTTTGTACATGAGTAGAAACTATAAAGACATAAAAAACTAGGTCATAATAATAATAGTAGTGTCTCATATTGAAATACTATAGTATTTCCTCAGTATTATAATATAAATATAAATAAGTTTAAAAAGTTGGAATTACGTTGTACTCAAAATTTAAATTACATAACATTATTTTATTTGACTAATTTTTAGTTATATTATAAGATAGAAGGAGTACTAGATTAAAATTTGAAGGATATGCACAATTAATTGTAAAATAATTTTATATTGACATTTAATTGTCATATGACTTTACTTTTGTGAATAATTTGATATTAGTGGTATATATGACTTAATATAGTGTAGTTTCTTATGTAAGTATAAAATAATTTTATATTTATTGTGGATGTTTAATAAACTCACTAGATTATGTTATTGTGATAAAAATAAAATAAAAAAATTAGGAAAGGATCTTGATCAATCGATTGTGTATATATGAAATCACTTATTCATATTACGCATGTCACAGCCTCACTACTTTAATTGTCTTTTATGAGAGTATTGAATATAGTTATTTAGTATTTTTATTATTTTTAAAAATACAGATAATTATCTGCTTCATGAGTTCCATACCTTTTTTATTAACAATTAAAATAAACACAAAATTTAAGAAATAAAAATTATTTCTAAAAATTAAATGGATTGTAAATTTTTTCCTACTGCCCCTCCCTCTCTAAATTTAAGTATATATTTTTTTTTATTGTTTGGGGAATGGGGGTGTGTATAAAAATTCAGGGATTTTGAATTCCAAAAGAGCCCAAACGCATACAATACAATAGGCAAAGATGCCAACCGGCCCAAACCACCTAACAAGCACACTATAGCGGGCTTTTTTCCTTTTAATTTTTCTACATGAAAAATCTCCCCAATACTCCTCACTTAAACCTCTTACCTCCATGAAACATATAAAATCTTAGTTTTATTCTTAACAACTTTTAAATTTTATATTCATTTGATTATTTACTGAAAAACTCAATCCATTGAAGTAGCAAAATTGATTTACAAGGAAGGGGGGTTTGAATTGTAAATCTCCTTTTTTAAAATTTCCTGAAAAACTTCAGTTTTCAACTCAAGAAAGTTCTTGGTTAAGGAAGCAGAAAAATGGAGAACGTTCTTGGTTTTATCAGAAAACGGAGAACGTTCAGATTAGTGTTTAAAACAGAAAACAGTTTTGTATTTTAATCTTTGAAACACGATTAAAATGAATAAAGAGATAAGGGATAAGAGATACCACACGCAGATATATCCTGGTTCACCCAAACTTGGGCTACGTCCAGTCCTCACGAAGTGAGATTTTCCACTAAGTGTTTAAAACAAGAACCTTCTTGGTTTTACAGCACCTAGTCTAGATCAACCTTGATCTTTGTTTACAGAACTTAAACTAATTCCACCCAGAAAAAGTTTAATCAATTCACCTATCAATCTTGATAGGATTTCTTACAATCTACCCAAACTATCTTTTACTCTTATAGTTTGAGTTTACAATGATGATCAGATTGTTTTTTGTTAGAATCTGTGAAGTCTCAACTCGTGTTTGAGATTCGATTCTTTACAGATAAATCAGAATATATATCAGAGTAAAACGATTTAACTAAAAACTGATTCTGTAAGAGATTTTCAGAACTTCAAGTATGAATGTGAATGATTTTGATCGCTGTGTTAGGACTTGAACTTCTGAGTTTTCCTTGAGCTGTGGCCTTCCTTTTATAGGCTTGAGAGCATTTAATGAAGGCCAATATAGCCGTTGTTGATGCTTTTGTCTGACTGAACCAGAGGCAAAAAGTAATCCTACTTTTGACACTTTTTACTTTCTGTTCTAGGCTGAGCTGTATTTTGCATTTTGAATCAATCTTTCTTGAATTTTTAATGATCCTCTAATACTTCTGATAAGAGATAATATTGCTAGTTTGAACTGAAGCTTTGAACCATTCAAAACAGATTGAAAACGATCATGAAAGCTTGATGTAAAGAGCTTGTACTGAAGTCTTTAAAACTGACAGGAGATTGATGATCATTCTGGACTTTTTGTACTTTAGGTATCCTTGGAGGCTGATAATCAATCTAGACGTTTCTGTGGTCATATTGGAAACTGTCTTTGACTTCAAGATTGTTTTAACAGTCTTGACAGTCATTCCCAGAACTGTCTGGACAGGCTTGTTTGAGAGTCTTTTTCTTTTGCAATTTGAATGTCCTCTTTGAGTTGAATAGATCCTATGTGTTCTCTGCCATGTAGTGATCATATTCATGTAACTTCCAGAGCCAACAACTTTAATTAAGTGATGGAGAAAGTTGGGTCTTTATGCTGTCACAGTCTGGTAAAAATTCTCCGTTTTCCAGAATGTGAAGAATGTTCTTCTGATGCTGTTTTCTTTGATTCTTTTGAAACCTGTCTATGATTTAAAACACTCAAAAGCACAAGTTAATTTAACAATACATTTAGAATCATAATTAAACAATCTTTAATTAACCTTTGTTTGTTTTCATCAAAACATTAAATTTGAGAGTTTGTCTTAACATCCATTATATGAGCTAATCTTGTTTTATATTTCATTTTAGAGAGAGTATGTTGCCTAATCGCTTCATGAAAGTGAGTGTCCACATACTTTGGATAAAAACAAATGTTTGTTTTGTTTATTAATCCTTTAATTTGCTCAAAAGCTTGAAAAAAAATCAAGACGACGCATGATATAATGCTCTTGCTTTATGGAAGCCTCGGCAAAACGAAGATCATCAACAACAAAAAAGATGGAAAATCGAGGTCATACCTATCTGAACGCATGAGACTCTAATATTGAGACTCCACTTGATCAACAATGATGTGTGAAAGTTGTTTCATGAAAATGACAAAAAGATAAAGGGGCATGAGTATCCTTGGTGAATTCTTCTAGAGAAAGAAGTATGAATTAGTTTTCTCTTCATTCCACATACTTTTGTAAGGTGAATATGAGATACAATGATAGATAATCTGAATGAGCTTGAGCGAAAATTTGCAACCTGAAGGTGCAAACACGAGAAGGGGGAGTTGAATTGTGTTTGTCAAACTTGATTTCTTTTGTTGTTTTGTTGAATGTTAATATGAATTATTCGATATATAACTAATCAGATTCAGCAGCGGATAATAATAATATAATTCACCGTTAACTAGGCTACGTCCAGTCCCTTCCTCCAGAAGGTCTTTTCACTAATTCAAACTCCTTTGAATTACAACACCACTGACCCTACAAGCCAGTCTTCCCAAACAGCCTAACAACCCCAGACTTTTGAGGAACAACAACACCTTGACTATACCAGTCAAGTCTTCTCAAACAGCCTGACAACCCCAGACTTTTGAGAAACAATGTAAGACCCCTAATTTTTAATTAAAATTATGGAATTAATATTAAGTGTATTTTGGGGATATTTGTAAAATATTTAATATATGTATGTTTTTAGTAAATATATATATATATATATAAATATTTATTTTGGAAGATAAATTAAGATTATTGGATTAAGAATAAATTAATTTAATTACGAGTAATTAAATTAACGGACAGTTAATTAAGGGATTAGTGGCTAATTGCAACGAGACTGGTTAAGTGCTGAGGATCAGACAAGTGTCGGGTGAGGTGGCACCCACACAAGCCTATAAATAGGAGTGAGAAGGATGGTGAAATCAGAACACCATTCCTCCTCCCTCACTGCCCATACTGCATGTAACAGTACCCCTTTCCCTCCCATTCTGTTTTGCTTCCAGTTCACGATTTCAAAAGAAAAGAGAGGGAGTTCCTCAAAAGTGCCATTAATTGGAAACCTAGGCACCAAACCAGAAAACCCCCAGTACAAAAGTTGTTCCCCACATCATTACGGAGCTAGAGAACCCAGTTTCATAGCAGCAAACGCAAGCGGCAGTTTCACCGGTTTTTGACGCGTAAACGAGAACGAAAGCAAAAACGTTAGCAGAAGCAGAAAACGCAACAAGGGTAAGGGCACCTTCCACTTTCTAGTTGCATTAGGGCTGTAAATGCATATCTGGCATAACATTACTGATGTTTTCATCACTGTTTTGAAGAAAAACTATTTTGCAATGACATTTTGAAAAAATATATGAAGAAAATGCATTCTGTGATGTGTAATGAATCTGGGATGTTGCTTTTCTGATTGTTACTGCAATGCTGTTTGGTTTGTGTGGGAAAGCTGAAAAATGTTTTGCATGTTATTTTAAAGATGATTAAAATGCATGTTCATAAACTATTTTGAATGTTGTTATAAAATGCGAAAACACATTCTGTTGGTGTTTGCTGCTATGTGATACTTTCTGTTGGACTGAATGTATTAATGTCATTCTGTTTGTGTGAGAAAGCTAGAATATGTTTTGCATGTTGTGTTGGTTGTGTAAGCATACTGGAGAATACCATGCATGTTGTTTTGGAGGTGCATGTTCTGGTTCTGGATGATTCTGATGTTGATCATTCTGTTTCTATTTCTGATGATTCTAATGTTGATCATTCTGTTTCTGTTTCTGATGATTCTAATGTTGATCATTCTGTTTCTGTTTCTGATGATTCTGATATTGATTATTCTGTTTCTGTTTCTGATGATTCTGTTTCTGTTCTGTTGATGAAAATCTGGTTTTGTTGATGGTTTCAAAAGAAAAGGGGTTTTAAATGATGAAAGTGTTTTTCTAGAAAAGTGCTGAATCTGTTTTGATGTTTTGTTGGTTTTTTTCTTCAAAAGAAACAGTTTGAAATGTGTTGAAGTCTCAGGAAAATTTCACTGATTTCAAAGGTGTATTCGAATACAACCTGTCAAGCTTCTGTTTTACTCAAGTTTTCAAACTTATATTCGAATACGAGTCCCTGTATTCGAATACAGAGGAAGGATTTTTGCTTCTGACTTATCATCTGTATTCGACTACGACCATGTCGTATTCGAATACAAAAGTGAAATTTTAACACTGTATTCGAATACAGAATGCTGATTTTCACTAGTTTCTACTTCTGTATTCGAATACAAGGGATCTGTATTCGAATACAGATTCGGGTTTTTCTAGAAACTCAAGTTGTAGCTTTTGTATTCGAATACAAGGAAGCTGTATTCGAATACAGATTCATGTCTTCCAGAAAATCAAGTTTTAAACACTGTCATGTGAATTTTAAAGTGTTGGGAAACATTGAGAAGGGTTAAAATGATTTAAAATGGAGTATTTGAAATAGTTTTGAAGAGGAGATGATGATGTTTTGGAAACCTTTTATGACATGAGAGAAAATGCTGAATTTTTCAATGTTTTGTCTTCTATATTCGACTACAGGCATGTTGTATTCGAATACAGAATGTTAAAATTGCAGTTTCATGCTTCTATATTCGAATACAAGGGGGTTGTTTTCGAATACAGATTCGAGTTTTCAGAAATTCCACGTTTTTCAACATTGTTTTATAAACCCTAAGTGTTGGGGAATATTGGGAATGTTTGTGGTGAATTAAAATGAAACTTTTGGTGATAGTTTGAAGTGGTGGTGATGAAGTTTTTGAGACTTTACTGATGTAGTGACAAATGTTGATTTGTGCACTAAGACTGCCTCTGTATTCAAATACTAGAGGGCTGTATTTGAATACAGAGTATAATTCTGTACTGTTTTTGGCTTCTGTATTCAAATACAAGGAAGCTGTATTCAAATACAGATTCGTATTTTCCAGAAAACTCAGTTTTAAACACTGTTTTATGAATTTTAAGAGTTTGGGAAACATTGGAAAGACTTAAGGTAATTAAGTATGGAATGTGAAGTGTTATGATTGTTTGACTGTTTAATCATGATTGTGATGCTGATGATATTGATTGCGTTGAGATGTTTTGAAAAATGATGGAAAGGTTGAAATTTCCTAATAATGCATACTGGTTCAGTGGAGAGATAACACTGCATATTCATACATTGCATAGTCAAGTGGTACCCGCGATGGGCCACAGAGTAATGCGTAAACGTGCTGATCTGTTGAGCGATTGCACGAGTGCTGGTCTGTTGAGTGACTGCACTGGTACTGGATTGTTGAGCGTCTGTACCCTGAAATGCGCAACCACGCGTTGATCTGTTGAGCGATTGCACGAGTGCTGGTCTGTTGAGCGACTGCACTGGTACTGATCTGTTGAGCGATTGTACCTTGGTATATGTCAAACATGTTGGTCTGTTGAGCGACTGCACTGGTGCTGATCTGTTGAGCGATTGCACCCTGGTCTTGAGGGCCGTTAAAGTCATACATATTTAAATTGTGTTGGTCTGTTGAGCGACTGCACCTTGGTGATTCCAAGAAATTGTATACATGAGCATATACATATTGCATCGAGGGATTGACCGGTGGGTCACGATTGGATTATACGATGATGAATGGAAATTGATGTGTGTGAGTACTTTACAGAAACTGGATTTCTGATTAATTATTGTGATTACTGAAGTGTTGGCTGTACTTACTACATATTTTCCATATTAAACGGTTGCTGTTTGAAAAAGCTTATATGTCATGAAAATTCAAATGAGCGTCCTTAAATTTCATCATTGTCATATATTATACCATGGATATATTTGTTGCTGTGAGATATATGCTATGTGATTATTTGTTAATTTCGGTCGGTGACCCTTTACTATTATATGTGGAATTTGGGCTTTGCCCTTATATGCCCCCCAAACCCATGACACCCGTGGGTCCTGAGACGACGGAAACGTCGCTCGACTTCATTGATCGTGCCGTGCCTACTGCTTGGGTTTACGACCCCACCTCAAGCAGGGCTACATACACGGGGAGATTGAAGAAGACTTGTAGGACCAATGGAGTGGTGCACTACGTGGAGCACAACTATGCGAGGATTGATTTTCTTGTGCCTTCTCGTTTGATATTGGAGGCGCACATAATTTTTGATGATGCGGAGGAACCAGCTAGAGGGGTTGAGACGGAGGCCACCAGAGGAGTGGTGACTCCTAACCCGGTGATTGGTGGGAATGTACGTGATTCTGAGGCGGAAGAGAAGAAGAAGAGCCGAAGCCAGTAGCAGCTGATATTCCGGGTCCGTCTAGGATATCCGATGATTGTTATGAGATTCCGGCACCGCCGAAGCGACCGAGACTGTGCATTGATATGACTTCGGAGGAGACTGACCCCTCTCTATATGATGAGGAGGAGGAGGTTACATCGAGGCGAGTGGCGGAGTCGGATGAAACTTGTTTGGGATGCGGAGGAAATTCGTGCTACTGTAGCTTTAGTGCATGATCAGTTAGACTTGATGTATAGGATTTGAGCTGGAAATGTAATTTGTTTATTTTGGAAATTATTGTACTACTTTTCCGCTAAACTATGCACTCTGATATTTTCTGTTGGGATGATTACGACATTGTTATTTTTTGAAAATATATTAATGTTTAGTGTTAAATTTCCAGAATTAAGTACTTAGTGATATTATGATGAAATTATTTAATTACGATCATCGATTAATCCACGACATACTATTTTTAAGAAACGGATTAAAGGAAACTTTTTATTTCGATTCTTTTGAAGTGATGAATTGGAAAATTATTTTAATTAATTATTTTAAAAAAAATAATACACTCGCGCTGTGTTTTAAACTCGGGGTGTTACAAACAACAACACCTTAACTAAACCAGCTAAGTCTTCTCAAACAGTCTGACAACCCCAGACTTTTGAGGAACAACAACACCTTAACTAAACCAGCTAAGTCTTCTCAAAGAGTCTGACAATCCCAGACTTTTGAGGAACTTCACAACCTTAAACCTACAAGGTAAGTCTTTTTCTAACAACTTGACAACCCCAGATTTTAGAAGAAACTTCAACACTATAGGATTTAATATAAGGGATCAAAATTAGAACTGAGTAATTAGTTCTGGAAAGTTGATACTCACAATATGCTCTAGAGTGTTTACTTCTGAATAATTTATGATGACGATCAGCTTCACACTCTAAGAAAAGAACACTCAGAAAATATTTATCTTTTAAGCAAGTGTTTCTCTCCTTTGAACTCTCTGAATACTTATGAATTTTTGCTTGAGTTATTCTATTTTTCAATGCTTTATTCTTCAGCATTAAGTCTCTATTTATAGTTGAAATTATGACTTCACTAATGCTTCATTTCTGGAGTGTATTTCGATTAATCTGTTTTGAGAATATTCTGGAGTAGTTTGCTCATATTCTGTTTTGAGTCTTTTGCTCACTGATGCTTTACTTTTGGAGTGTATTTCAATTAATCTGTTTCGAGCATTTTGCTCCACTTCTGTTTTGAGCGTGCTTTTAGCTAGATTATGTTTCTCGAGTCTTTTGCTCCAATTTTATTTTGAGCATTTTTCTCAGATTCTGTTTTGAGCATATTTTTAGCTAGATTATGTTTCTCCAGTCTTTTGCTCCAATTCTGTTTTGAGCATTTTTCTCTGACAGATTCCTCTGATGATATCCTCTGGTGATCATACTCTGGTGACGTCATCCTCTGATTTCTGCTTCTGGTGATGTCATCCTTTGATGTCTGCTTCTGGTGACGTCATCCTTTGATGTCTGCTTCTGGTGACGTCATCTTCTGGTGACATCCTCTGGTGATGTCATCATCTGATTTCTACTTCTGGTAACGTCATCCTCTGATCTATTCTTCTGGTGACATTTTTCATTCTTCTTCTAAGTCAAATATGTTATTTTCATAAAATACATTTGTTAACATCAAAACTTTAATTGCAAGAACCAACTTGGTTCCAACACAACCCACCAAACAACTTTATGCAAACTTTCAATTAAGACAGTCGTAAGCCTTATCAAGATCAATTTTAACAAACATGACCATTATGTTGCCTAATGATATTATGATGGCTACTATGTCTTGAAATAAAGCTAGATTGATACAAAGATAAAATACCATCTAAGAAGGCTTGATTCTATTAATAAAAACCTTCCTAATGATTTGTACACCATGTTAAACAAAAGAATAGGATGGAATTGAGAGGTATACATGGGCTTTTAACTTTAGGAATCATCGCAAGAAGTATTATTAATTGAAGATAGAAGCAAAGGATTAACCAAAACCTAGTTTTAGTAGTAGAAAAAAGAATTTTTCAGTGTGTTCCAACATTTTTGAAAAAAGAGCGCGGAGTAACCATCATCTATAGGAGCCTTGTGGGGCTCATATCAAACAAAGTTCGCTTGCACTCTATAAAACTAACACGTGCACTCAAGATAATATGATGAGTATAATGAATTGTTGGATAAGTAGCCCACAAAACAATAGGGTCGCGGGCTTGAATCTCTTATTTAAACAAAGAGTAATGCTATATCACATGATACAATTTGTTGCAAAGGAGCCACAAATGTTTAAGTGACCAATAAAGGCATAGAATAACCATACATGGATGGTTATCAAATTAATAAAATTGATCTTAAACTTTGTCAAGTGGTTCGCAATGCTTTCGTGACATATACATCATAATCCTTAAACAAATCCATAGAGAAATTTCTTACAGGATATCCAAATCTTCCACCATCCCCCGACTCATCTAAAAACATCATAAGTTTTAGTCTTTTTCTTTTGGACAATAGTCTTAGAGTTGTACTATCTTTGTCTCTTATTATAAGGTTGTCTAGATCGTGTTTCTTTTAGTTAACTGTAATTCTAGTTATAAAATTATTTAGAAAGTGTTACTTTTACATATTTACTCCTACACTTATTAATATCATTAGAGAGAGAGAGGACAAGAAAAAAGAGTGATATGGTCCTAGAATTAAAAATAAAGAGAGTAATATTTGGTATTACAATCTTCGCATGTAATCCATTTGCTATGGAACTTTTGGAACCATAAACACTACTCCTAATAAAGCGTGATAGCATGATGCTATCCGATATCTTTTTCCCAAAGAAGGAAATCATTGATTGTTATGGGAGATATTTACAAGAAAGAGAATAATGATACCTGGTAACATCTAATACTTACATATCATATAACTATTTACTATCTTATGTATAGTCAACCAATTGCTAATTGGTCAAACATTTATTTTTGTGTAAATTTCATAAGAAATAGCAATGCTCTCCAAAGAACCAAGGAACTTGCTATAACCATAATTAGACTATTCTAAGTTACTAATATACTATCTCTACTCTAAAATATAAACAAAAGTAGATTAAATAATTTTGACATATCTAGTGTAAATTTTGGATCAAATACGTCGTTTTCTTTAATCTTACTTTTACTTATATTTAATATTTGATGGAGTAATTTATCAATGAATTTATTTTCTCGTTCTTAGATCTCTTAATACTTGCCTTCAAAAAACTAAAATTATACCCCCCTTGGTCCCTGCATATAAGACCTTATGACATTTTTTTGTGCATATTAAAAAGTTTGATAGCTTGTTAAAAAAAATAGTAGTGTAACTAATGTGTAGAATTTATGTATGATTATTACAAAAAGTATTGTAGTATTAAGAAGAGATATTACCTCTATCCTTAAATATAGGATCTTCTTGTGACTTTTCTTTATCTATTTTTATAAGACGATTTTACTTTTTCAATTCTATTAATTATTTCTTTAGAAACTTATTCTTAATTATTTTACATTTTTTTTTTGTAATATGTGATAAATGCTACAATAAAACCACAAACCAATTATCTTGTGAGATATTTCTAAAATATTGGTGATATATGTATGTATAAATGATTTTAATTGACATGATTTAGTTGTTGGTTTAGTAGTTATGTTCTATACATGTATCACTAAGGTCTTGGGTTTGATTTCTGGTATATAATATTTTTGGAATAAAATCCTTTTGAAAAGGCGCAATTGTTGAATAAAATGAAAAGACACAACTAAAAGATTCGAACTCGGGTCATGCGCGAAAAAAAGCGTTGATCAACCAATGCAACTATCTAGTCAATATCTGAACGGGTCATGCGCGAAAAAAAGCGCTGATCATCCAATGCAACTATCTAGTCAATATCTGAACGCTATATGTGTATATCGTTTTGCTAAACGGAATGGCAGAACCAAGAATTGTACCTCTTTCTCAAGTGACATTATTTTTCTATAAATAGTGTCACTTTTGACATAATGAAAAAAATAACAACAACGAAAATTTGGAGATTACCATCCACTTTTCTCATCCATTCTTATATTCTAAATCATCTTATTCTTCTCTAATGCATAAGTGAGAAATATGAAACATTCTTTTGTAACATACTATTGAAATATACTCTGTGTAATAGTGCAAATCTCATCAAGGTTTTCCAAAGTACCCTAAAGGGGATTCGCTGGTTATCTCATTTGCATTTGATTGGTGCTGTGAATCGAACCTAAATGCTAGTGTAGCAACACGCTTTGGAATTTGCTACATATAATCTTCATCAACAATTTCACTATTAAAGTTTTGCAACAATTGTCACCAATACAGATCCAACATCTTTCTTCAAGAATAAACTAGTAAAACAATTCAACTTATCAATAAATTTAATACTACAATTAACTTTATTGATTTACGTGATTTAGTTAGTAGTGTCTTATATATAGAGAAAAAGGTAATAATATTTAAATAATTAGAGACTTGTGAGTGATAAATAAATAATATATTTAATTGCAGTTTTAATCTCTATAATCACCAATTTGCGAAATTGATAAACTTATTTTAAAATTCGATAGTTTTAGTCGATCTCTCATATTTTTTTAGCTAAAAAATATTGATTTAACATATTAAATCATGTAGTATGCAGTATGATGATGTATAACTACTTAGATATATTAATTATATATATGTTCTTTATTGAATTACAAAAATAAACGATTTCAAAAGTTGAAACTTAAGTTTTTAAAGTATTTTATTGTAATTTTATTGTAATTTTATGCATATTAATTATTCAACATCATTTTACCATATACCACATTGTTTAAAATATACTATATCACAATTTTTTTAGTTAAAAAATTCTACAGAATAACTAAAATCGTAAAATTTAAAAATAAGATAATCAAAATTAAACCTAAAAAATATTGAAAAAAGATGCAAAAACATGTTTTATGATGTTGATGATTCCGGTCGCTTGACTCCCTCGCTCTCCACAAAACTGATGATTAAAAGGAAGCTCCAAAAACAATATTTAAAGGTTAAAAAGCAAACACTAGAGTAGACTAACGTATACTACTCATTTCCTTTTTCAGAAATCAAAGGAGCCACTCACGGAATTGAGGAAAGACAACTTTAAAACTATCATCAAAATCATAACAAGTGGTCACGCGGGCCAGGTTAATTATGCTATCACAACACAACCATATAATCTATTTCAATTTCTACTTCTTTTTGTTAAAACCTATAAATACAACTCAAACACGATGGTCTTAGTCATTATAATATATAAAATCATATTAGTTTTAATCTCTAAAATTAATGAATCATATAAAGACTAATTCTTACTTGAAATATTATTACAACAAGGACTAAAAGTGAGATTTGCTATAATATTTCATACACTTAAAAAAAAATACAATTTTAAAAGAGGTTAATTTTGATATATATGAATATAAATAATTGTTAATGCATTTTTGAATTACTAAAAACATTTAAATGAGTTTAATTGATACGATCTATAATTTAAGATAATTTTATACAAACATTTATCAAATAAGGTATATTTATAGGAGAAAATGGATTATGCACTGTCAACGTATATTTTACCACAGAATTGTAACTATCACAGAAACATAACTATATAATCAAGAACTTATATTAGTGGTCAATCTAAAATTGTTTATACGGTCGGTCATTAAACTTTATTGATATGGATGTTTTACAAATAATATAATTAGCGGCGTATTGGTGAGACTTCACCTATATGACATATAATCCAACATGCTTGGAACATAAACTCCATAAATCTTGTCACTTTTCTCTCTCAACTCTACACCTTTAAATTTAGTTGTTGCCTTGTCACAAGCCATTTTGGTGAATGTTTGAATGTAAAGTGTGGTCCACAACGTGCTCTCTTTGACATTTTCTCCCGCATTTGGTTTCAAAATAGATGTGGATTTTCATCTCAATCATTGTGTTAACAACAAGTCCAAGAAACTCACTCAACAAGAGTCCAAGGTGTGTTTCTGTTTCTTCATTTTCCTTGCATGCCCATTTTGTTTCTTACATTCTTTCTTCTTGAGTAAACAAATGGGTCACTTGAAATTTGGTTTTTGGGAGTTATTAGAATCAGAACAAGGAAAAAGTTTCAATCTTCACTTACGTTCAACTACATTCTCCTTTTTTAAGTTGATTGAATTGGGGTGAATGAGAGTGTTGTTGAGCTTAATTTTGAAACAAACCTATGTATATAAGGCAGAAATTAAACTATAACTATATATCCCCTTCAAAGCTTCCTCATTGTTTTGTTTCAAAGATTGTGTTTGCTTTACTTTTGAGGGAATTGGAAATTTAGTACAATATGTGAGTGTTGATGAAGATTTAGACAAAATCATAGGATTCTATTCTTTTGTTTGATTTCTTGCCTGGCATGGATGGAGAACTCTTGAGAGTATATTATATATATACTATATTCAGCCGTTTTTCTTAAAGAAAAAGTATGTATGTTGATAGTATAAGAGTTATATTTCTATATAAGAATATCAGCTTTTTATATTTTCTTTATCATATTGGTGGTTGTTAGTAAAGAGGTTGTCTCCTTTTCCTTTATCCGTCTTCTAAACTAATGATCTATGCAGCACCAATACTTCGGATGAAAGTGTGTCTGGTGTCTAACATGTGTCAATGTTACTAACACCAATACAACTTTTATTTCCTTAAATTATTACTCATATCAATATTAGTGTCTTGTTTGGTTTAGGTGTTTGTGTTTATGCCTCATAGTTAATTGTCCACTAGTTGTTGTCTTCATTGGATGGGACTTAACATAGGCTTTAGTTTTGAACTATTTGGACCTAAGTTTTTTGTTTTAAAGTGTGAATTGTGATACTATATCATATCTCTCTTTGTCTTCACCAACTTTATCTTGTTTACTTTTGTGCCTCTTCTAATTTGAATTTGCATGTACTCGGTCAATTTTATAGATAAAAGCAGGTGTACTATTGAACCTTCTTCCATTTTTTTCATTCATGGGGAAGATTCCAACACAACCTGCATCTCGAATGGCTTCCAATTATGATGAAGTTTTCATGCATCAGAGCTTGCTTTTTGATGACAGTCTAAAGGTAACTTTGATCCAGTAACTCATCCCTACTTTTTTCTGTCAAAATTGTTCTCTAATATTTCGACTGTTATTTAATCTATAATTGGGTTTTTAAGTGTGACTTGTTAAGTTTTTTTCCTTTTTTATATATATATCTCTAGGATTTGAAAAATCTGAGAACACAATTGTACTCAGCAGCTGAATATTTTGAACTGTCATACACCAATGATGACCAAAAACAAATGTGAGTTGATTTTCTTGAGTATAAACAATTGTATCCTTTATACACTCTTTTTACTTTTCATTATCTCTTATTGCATTTTATTTGCAGATTAGTTGAAACATTGAAGGATTATGCAATCAAAGCTCTGATAAATACAGTGGATCATTTAGGTTCTGTGGCCTATAAGGTGAATGACTTGTTAGATGAGAAGGTCACTAATGTTCTTGGAGAAGAGCTCCGATTATCATGTATTGAACAGGTATGCTTAATCACTTCCATTTAGCATAAAAATGGAAGAGCTTCAAATTTAGCATAATATTAACCAAGTTTATTAACATTCATCAATTTAACGGAAGAGTTCAAAGTCAACACATCACAACCATTCATAGAGATGACTTTAGAGATAGTTATGGTAAAAGTAAAACATCTTTAATAATTTAATGGTTATGATTGACTGACAGTGTATAAACTCTTTACACTGACAGTATATAAACTCTTTACACTGACAGTGTATATGAATTAAATCTTAGAAAATAATGTAAATAACATTGGATCAAGGTAGTATGGTGAATTTCCCTCTAGAAAACTGTTACATTTTGCTAAGATCATAACATAATTTTTCCATAATGTGATACATTAGAGAATAAAGACATGCCAAGGTTTTATGGATCATGAGGGGCACACACAGCAGGCTCTAGTGATTAGTACTCCAAAACATCACAAGCGTTACATTTTGCCAGGCAAGTTTATAAAGACATCATCTCAACTCTATTGTAAATTTTTTTGGTAAAAGTTTTCTCTTTACTCCTTTTATGTTATCAATTAATATCACTCATGCTATTCATTAGCAAGCTATATAGCCCTAACACTTCAAATTAAAGACATGTCTGATGTCTGACACATACCAACATGAAACCAACACATGTGACTATTGTCAATTACTTCAATTTTCTTAAATTATTACAGGGTGTTAATATGTCAGTGTTAGTGTCATGTGCCCGTGTCTGATGTCCATGCTTCGTAGTTAGCAAGCAATATTCCTGTGATTTTTAATCATCACTTTCTTAAATTCACAAATTCAGTTGGGGAGACTTTGCATGGTACAAAGTTCGCAAAATCAAATTATATAGGATGCAACCTAGATGATGAAGATGATTGGCATCATTTCAGAAATGGTATGGTATCTCATTTCACTCAACTTCTTTCATTCCACTTTTCTAAGATACAACAACCTTAGACATAAGTTTATATATCTTTTCTGATTTGTATCTCAAAGCTGTTCGAGCTTCATTAAGAGAAACGCCGACTTCTACTGCAAGGTACATATAAATTCAGCATACTGTTAAGCATGTCAATTCTCAATACCAACCTTTGTTCCCTAAACTGCACAATTATTTTGATACAACTCTTTTGAATCATGTTATACAGTAAAGGAAATTCCCCATCACCTTCTTTACAACCTCAGAAAGTTGGAGCTTTTTCATTCACTTCAACCAGCATGGCCAAAAAAGATTTAGGTACTATACATATTGAATAATATGATATGTTTTAGACTTATAGTTCAATAACTTTACACTGGTCATCCATGTATATTTCTTTGTCATTCTCACATTAAGACTAAAGATTGATTTTCTCAATTGAATTGCAATCTTAACATGCATGTACTATAGAAAAGCAGACGGTCTCACCACATCGATTTCCACTTTCGCGTACCGGATCAATGTCAAGTAGATCTACAACACCAAAGACTAGTAGATCAACTACTCCAAACACAAGTAACAGAACCACAAGTCCTTCAAATGCAAGATTAAGGGTAAGTGGAAAGCTAATTAAAATGATAATCTTGATGTATTACCATAAGATGAAATGAATCATGATTGTATTCTTTGACTGCGTCTCCATTATGCTTTGCTTTCTAGCAGTATCCTTCGGAGCCGCGCAAATCAGCTTCAATGCGATTACATTCTGATATAAACAACTCCAAAGATATGGAACAGCACCCTAGTAAAAGTAAGCGTCTTCTTAAGGCCTTACTTAGCAGACGCAAGTCTAAGAAGGATGACATGTTATTCACTTACTTGGACGAATATTGATGGTAGTTTACTACAAGTATATGAAAGGGAAAGAGTTCAAAAAAAGACTAGAAACTACTGACAAGGTTTTGCTCTTTGTAGCATTAACACTTCAAATTAAAACGTGTCTGGTATTCAACACGACATTGGTTATATTCAACCACTTCTGTTTTTTTAAGTTACTACTAGTATCTATATATTTGAATCGGTGTCAGTGTCATATCTAATATTCATGTTTATGTCTACGCATCATAAGTTTTGCTTGCCTGTATTGCCCATTTGATTTGAATAGGTTGTACCTCTTTGTTCTTCCTTCTTTTCTCTTCTTTTAATATTAATTTCTTTATGAATTGAAATGAACATATATATGGTAATTTTGTTTTGCTCATTTTACTTTTATGTTATTCTATTGCGAGCTTCCAACATTTATTGTTTGTGATGTCTTAATGCAATTGTTCCATAGGTTTATTTTATTTATTTCCATAGGTTTATTTTATTTATTTAGTTATGGTTTGTTCTTCTGCTCTTTTTATATTTTAAAATGGAAAACATTTTTATGCTATCAAGTAAATTGACCTCATTTCTATGTTCTCACAACCAATAGAAACAATCTAAATTTAAATAATAATTTAGATTATCACTACAGTTCAAATATACGATTAATTACGTTAAATAAATAGTTAATGAATATAACAAAATGCTGCAATTCATTAACTAATAACCGTGATTTTCAAAGAGTGCGAAGAATCCATATAGGACGTCTTGCTTTAATAATCATTCAAAATGTAATAGTACATTTTAATATTGGAAGATATAGTACACTTAAAAAATCTAACAACTAAGAGAGAAGCAGAAGTTACAATTCCATTCCTTGACCAAATTCTTCGATTGTTTTGGTTGCTAGAGTAACGACATCTACAAAAGCACTGAATGATGCCCGAAGAAATCTGGCTTCTATTGCTTCAAAGTGCCTGAATGAAAAGGATTCCAATAGAAGACGAAAAATTAAGCAAGACAATCTTATAGATTACACATTCGGTATGCCCTTAAACCTAAATTAACTAACTAATGAATGACAATTACTACTATGTTCTAGCGCAAGTAATTAGTGTACAGTGTAAGTGTTGTAAACCCTGAGTACCGAGTTCGAAGTTCAATTCCCACTCAAAAAAATTATTGAATGACAAAAGTAAATGAATCTTTTCGGCTAAAATATTAATTATCATCATTACATAAATTAATGAAAAAATTCATTGCAGTTAATCCAAACTTGATGCAGAACTCATGTATTCAAATATCATACATAAAATTGATTACAATGCAAGCTCATACCAAACAATGTATTATAAAACTTAACCTTAAGAACATAGCATTTATTGCATTGGGGAAATGGTGATCAAATCAATTAACGTTAAACTCGTTCACAAACACCAAAGGAATACTCACAGCGAAAGTTTTCCATCAGACACCGTCATGAGTCGTTTTACTTTGTCAGGTTGCAACTGCAGAAGACATAGAAATAAAGAAAAACTAATTGAGACACTAGTGCTAAAGATTCATAGTCATATAAAGCTCATATGTTAAGACATTCACCTCCTTATCAACGGCTAAGGTAGCATATACAATAGAAGCATTCTCTTCCGATCCAAAATCCACTTCTAGGTCACTGCAATGCAATTGTCAAGTATTAATTTCAGTACACAGTGCAAGCTTTTCACTTGAGTTGAATCTTAATAGTTCTGAAATTTATGTACTAGGAAACGGATCTTAAAAGAAAATAAAAAGTATTCTTTTGCCTCATATATTGAACTGATTAATTCCAAAACTAAATATTTATATTTTCTTTATCATCTACCATAAAAAAGATCACAAAGTCCTAAATCCTGCAACTTTCATTTGAAAGTCAAAGAACAAAACACTACCAGCAATGATATGACAAACACAAACCAAATTCAAAAGTTTTCCAAAACATCATTAGATTTTCAGAAGGAAAAAACATTAGGGTGAATGATATGGTGGACCACCTTCATGGAAAACTCAATTGATTGGTGTAGGTTTAACGAATTGAGTTTCAAGGAACATGTTTGTTTCCCTTATTTTTATCGTACTGAGGCATTCATTGTCCGAACCATAAAGATTAAGAGGACCAATAACTTATACTTCCAAAGAGTGGATGAATTTTAAGCACTAGTAGTGCATGGTGGACCACTTATCATTAGAATTTTCCAGAACATTAATCATATGAAACAGATAACCACTTTATAGAGTAGAGAGAGAGAGTAACCAGGTAAAATCCCATTGAGATTGAGATAAGGTGTCTTGTGTGGCATCCATAATGTGATTCTGAAAGAAAAGGCTTCTTTGTTACTTTCTGCAATGAAAACACTTTGAAGAGATTAAATTTAGAACTTATCTGATGATGCAAACGCTTTGATCATTCAATGTGTGATACTCTATCTAAAGTACTACCTCTATCCCTAATTATAAACACCTTTCAATTTAATAGGTGCATTTGTTATTTTTTCCAAACATACTCTTTTTTAATACTAGTACTAATTTATCTTAGAATATGAAAAGTCAAATTTTTTATACTATTTTTGTTTATATTTTATTCCGGAGGAGTGTGTAAATTGATCAAACTAAGTTATCGAATATTGAAAAGCTATTCTGAGGTTATTATTCCAATAAACATGTCCGGAATAATTTATGAATATGAAACAAAAAGAACCCTAAATTATACACACACACAATGAAATCGCAACACAATAAAACGGTAGATATGCGTTCAGAAACGATCGAATTAAAACTGTCAGAAATTGCAGAATACAAATTTTTTTATTATTATAAGAAAAAAGTGTTGTATGTGTAATTGACGAAGAAGGTAAGTAATAAGGAATGTAAATAGGAATGAATAAGAGAAGAGAAAGGTTACGAACCAGAGGCAGAAGGAAGTAGTAGTAGTAGTAGCAGCAGCATGAACTGAAGAAGAAGAAGAAGAAGAAGAAATAGGTTTACATTTGGAGCGGGTTGGCTCTCAAGATTTTGAAAACCGGATTTACTTGGATACTGACCCAGTTTAGTTATTATGGATTTAGGTGATTCACCCACTTCATTTTAGGATAGTCCAATTAAATATCTATGATGTTTGAAAAAAAAATTATTTTTTTAAAAAATATGAAAATTTAAAACTATCAACTTGGTTGAAGTTGAAATCAAAACCAATCTATTATTTATTTATTTTTATAAAAGAGGACGGAAAGTACGAAAGAAAGAGACTATATAATTAATTGAATATTTCTAAGCATATAAGTCTTAAATAGGTTGTCAAAAAATTAAGAGTAATATTATTGAAATATAAAATTTGATATAAAATAAAACACAAATACAATATTTTAATATTTGATGAAAAACAAAACTTAACCTTCATTTTATTTATATCTTATTTTCTCACAAATTTTGTGTTCTAATAATATTATTTAAAAATAAATTATGAAATTTTGGGTCCCTTGTGCATATCAGCATATTCCATAGGAATATTTGCCTTCATTTTCCTTCCAAATCGAAAAGGCATATTATTGGGCATATATAACAAATATTCTCTGCGTCTCATTCTTTCCTTCTCCGTATTAATTGTGTATGCAAAACATGCATTTTTTTCAAAGCTCTCCAAGCCAACATGAGTCTCATCTTCAAGAAACCAAACCAATTCTAGGTACGTTTTCTCTCACCTTACAAATACATATTATGGACTTACGTAGGAGTAGTAATATTAGATATCATTTATTTATATTTTTCTATATATTTTATGGTTCATAAAATGTAACAATATATAGAAAATGAGAAGCTAGGGATAATAAAGTGTTGTCTTTTAATCATTCTTTCACACATTCTTAGCTCTTATGTGTTTTAGCTTTTTTATTTTTATTTTTTATGTTTCTCTTCCATGTTTTAGTTGTTTATAATGTTTACGTTTTGTTTAAAAAATTTATCCACTTAGTACATGTTACTAGACAAATTTTTACAGAGGATTTTTAAAAAAATTTATTTCTAAATAGCAATTTGGAGAACTCCAATGGAAAAACAAACAAGTCATATGCCAAAAGTGTTCAACTGATTGTGCAGCAATATCTTTCTTTTTTGCTTATGTTTCAAATTTGTCACCTTGAAATGTTTTTTATTTCTCTTAACCGTTCTATTATCAGGGAATGAGTCATGATAATTCAAAGTCTAACCAAGGATGAAGATAATTAGTTTCAAGGAACATCTAGTCATCTCAATTTGACATTCCAAATCAAAATGCATGCATGGTATGTTTCTCTGTTTTATGTTTCGAAAATTTTAAACAAAAAATAGTTTAATTTTTTTCTTTATAGTTTTTTATTTAAGTTCTCCACTAGTGTTGCAACTCGAAACATGTTACCACCTCTACCACAGCCTAATAGAAAGATAATTTTATAATATAAATATAATTTATGTTATCATATCACTATCTAATCCATGTCAAACATAAAATAGAATAAAATGAATCTATCTTATAAATCATTTATAGAGCATCGATGTAAAATGTTTTATACCTGAATATAAGCATTGTAACTATGTAACAATCACAAGAATCTATATTTCTAACTTCCACATTCGCATGAATAAATTTCATAACCTTCAAACAAACACCCCCTTGTAGCATTTGTCAAAAAACATAGCTAACATATCTGGTATTTATTATGAATTTATTTATTTTGAAGTTATTATAGCTAGAATGTTTTTTTTTTTTTTTGTAGTTTAATCCAAGAATGTTGAAGTTCTGTAATTCGGTTAAATTGTGGGGTCTTTTTATTTTTCGTTCCCAAATGTAGGAATTCATGCTGTATCAGTTGAAGTGCTTTTTTCAAGTGATTTGGTTGATAAATTTTCTTAAAATAAATATTTATAAAAGCATGACAATCAATGAAGGATTTTCATAACACTGCTCAAATATGTTAAAAACAAGGTATATATATATATATATATATTCTATTCTGAGGTCATGACATCCATAGTGTGGTATGGTGCAGTAATTTTACAGTTTAATAATCTGATTACATTATTGTTGTTACATATATATGTATTAGAAGAAAAGTGGATCATTCATCCTCTTCTCCCTCCCTTTGGCTTTATAGGATATACATTAATCATGTCAATAAGGATTGTGTTGGTTATCATGCCTCAGCCGTTTGGGAGAAATCCTGGTTCCCTCTGAGAGAAAAGAGTCAAAATTGTCCTATACATACATGAGCCTTATCTAGCTGAACCCTTGCTTGATCTTTCACTTGAGGGTTTACCAAATTATATATTACCCACCTGCAATTAATTCAATAATTAAAATAAATTATATATTACCAAATTATGCGAGTTGAAGTAATAAAACAAGTGTTTAAAATTTTGCCGATGACTAATCTTCACCGAGGAACCTAACTAACTGCCTTTGATCGTCTCCTCAACTACATTTTTCTCTCAAACCCGAAACCTTACTTAAGAAATTCAATTCCAATTCTACTCTGGCCAATGTAATCTTTGTAATAATAATGTGTAAAAAACTCACGATATCACGAGTTTAGATGTGAAAAACAAGTCAACTCAAAATTTAACAAACTCATAGGTTAAACGGATTTCACTCAAGTTGAATCACCTCAGAACCACTGGAATCAGATAAAATCTGACGATTCCATTGGTGCCAACTGCCGAAACTTTAACTGATTTCAAGACCACTAATGGGCAATGGTTGTTGTGCACAAAGAATACTTTCTTCTAACACTACAAACCCAATTACAAGGTAAGTTTCTCCTCATCTCATGCTACTCTTTTATAGATACATTTGCTTCTTCTTGTTTCCGGATCTTCCAAGCTAATGAATTACACATCTTGTGAAGACTTACTGTTATATGCTGTCAACATTTTTTCGACTTGGAATTGTTCTTATCCCATTGTTTTTATTTTTACTCACTCATCCTAGCTATTGGATTTATAATATTTTTCATTTTATAACTGTTAATATAGAATAAACTAGTAATAATAATAATAATTACTTTAAAGTCAACGTAATTTTAGCAATGGATAACGAACTTGGAATTTAGTCTTTTTTTAACTATTGAGTATGAAATTTTGTTACGGTGAATTCATTTTATATATATATTTGCTTTATAATTGAGTTAAAAAAAAATATTTGATGTATTTATTGTCATATATAAGTATATGTCATATCTATATTAATATTTATACTAATTTTAATATTATTTTAATATGAGATAAACTCGTACGAGTTTACGATTCGATTTCTCCTAAACAAATCGATTTTACTTAAACTCTCAAGTGTGACAACCTTGCTTACACTATCACTGCAGGGAAATTAAATTCATAAAACAAATACTCATAGTTTACCTAACAAAAAAGAAGGCGTTTATTGATTCTCAGTGTATGCAGGGGCACTTCCAACTCGAACTGGCTTTAATCTCTTTACAACCTTTCTTCCAAATTCAAAAGCCAAAATAAGGAGGCTAAGGAAGTATAGTAAGCAGAGATGAAGTTTATCTATTAAGTAGCACTTATGGGAGACATTGCTTCCACTCTGACTGTTTCTGACAAATACCATTGTTTTCTCATTCCACCCTGCACAAGTATATAGAGAAGACTTTATCAGAAAAAATGTGCAAATAATCAAACTAAATAACTGTCTTCAATAACACTTTATTCTCTATAATCATCCAGATAGGTTATTGCAACTCAATCCCCATAAGCCCAGATTCTTTGCAACATATTGAAGATGTCATTAGTTAACTATTTATATTTCAACAAGGAATTCATGAAAATACGAGTATTGTAACTATGAATCCATAAGCCTAGGATTGGATTCATTAGAACATATCGCAGTTAGTATATGTAAGCACCAACACCTTGGATTAAATGTGGGTCCGGTGTCCAACATGTGTCAGTGTTTGACAACGACACGTGTAAATTACATTGAATCACTTACTTTTTTTAAGCAATTATCAATATCTACGTGTCAGTGTCGTGTACAATGTCTATATTTGTGTCAGTGCTTCAAAGGTTAGAACTAATAGATATGTCATACTTTAAATAACAATGCATGTCATATTAGAACGTCTGTTTGAGCTCATTGAGAGCTATTGACAGACCCAGAAATATGGGTTCGTACCACAGTTGGGCAAACCTTTTGGCCAACATGCTCGATAACTTTCTTTTATCAAGTTAATTTTTCAAGATAATCTTAATGTGACTACTATATTTTTCTTTTGGGTGTTCATTAGAGCTAGTTCATCATATAGGAATTCACCTGAAAATCCACCTGGGACCGAGTATGCACTGATGAAACATAGCTCTGTGTTGTGTGTCTGTGGAGATTTGGGCTGTTTGGTGCTAATTAAATCATCTAACCAAGTAGGAAACCAACTAAGAGTTTAACAATCTGCAAAATGAATGTTGGGTTTGCTGCTGAAAGACAGGAACTGGGTGAAGTTTGAAAAAGAGGAACTGGCAGTGGTTCTTTAAAATTAGGTAGGATATTAACCAAATCAAACTTGTATTGAGGAAAAACCTTCTAAGGTTATTATGTAGACTAAAATGGCAAATCATGTATTGTTGTAGATTTTTTCGACCGGGTACATGTGCCCCGACCCACCAATTGAGTCAGTCTCTGCCTGAAGGTAAGATATTACTACCACATGTCGACAACCAACCAAGCTACAGAAAACAGTCATGGCAGGTGTCATGCGCGAGCTCATGTCGGATTACAAAGCGCAAGAAACATTATTTCCTTTAAACACGGAATACTTACAAGACAGTGTATTTGGCAAGTTAGTCCAATCATGTGGGATCATCTTCACTTCTGAGGCCTTGATCAAGTCAAATAGTGCTTGATTAACCTGAATTTTGAAATGTTTTAGTTCATTTTCAATGTCAGTACAAAGTGCAAACTCCGCAGCAAGTGTGCTATATATAGTTCAAATTGTACCTCTTCAGGCCGCTCATGACTCACTAAATGACCTCCATGAAGATCTACCAGCCGAGCCATTGGATAAAACCTCTCGGCAAGTTTTCTTGCATAATATAGCTGCGCAATTATATCATCCCTGTATGTGTAGCAATCTCAAGTTAAAACTATGAAGTAGATACTAATGTCTCTGTGACTCTGTGTGAAGCATTTTCATGCATAATTTGCCTAATTCATGTGAATAATCTGTGCATGATTGAATGTCAAGTTTCATTTATACAGCACTACATTACTGTCTTCATACAGAGTACACACCTGCCATGAATGACAGAAACAAGAAAACCTGCAGATTTCATTGCTTCGATCTCTGTTTGAGTCATTTTATGATTCCAACATGCATTGAGTTGACCATCGAAGCCATGGTTAGATTGCATTCCAGAACTTGATATACCCTTAACATATTGCTGAAAGAGAGTGTGGCAATGAATTAGGGGATAACTTGAAGAAAAACAAATGAAATTCTAAAATAGAGCACAGTGATAATTCGTATTGATTGGTAACCACGTATAGCGTGTTTAGAGGTTGAGAGTGGATAACTAAATGGTGACTTTCTTTCCCCTTATTTAGATCTTCAAAATGAAAGAGAAGGTTGCAATGAATTAAGGAAACTTCAAACAAGGAAATGGAGTTTCTATAAATAATCCAGTGTTCATAAATAGTGGTTAAAATGGTGCTATAGTGCCATAGCGTAGTGGAATTTGAACAAATCACTATTGTTGTGTGATATACTATTTAGTACAAAATGTTGTCAAATAACAACTATAACAACATTATAGCACGATAGCGTAGTGAAATTTGAACAAACTAATATTTTTGCAATTTACAATTGATATCACTGACTAGACCGATGATTCATTATAGAGAACTTTTAAATGTTGCGAAAGATAGTGAGCATGAAACTCCACTTCCACGTCGAGGCTTATGCTTTCTTAACAAAAAAAAAAGATAAATAAAATAAAAAGATGCAAACACGTGCAAAATCACTTCTCTTACTTTGTGGCACCCTAAATCACCACTATTTTGCTTGAATAAATCTGCACCTTATGTTCTCTGCTGTTTATTATTTTCAATCTTTCACATCAAATTATTTGACTTCAAATACTTTTAATATTTTTGGGAGGAAAAAGTACTTAATATTTGGCAATAAAAATTTAATAAGGATTAGGTCTGAGGATAGAGATGCAAGAAATGAGACATATAAACTCATTGTTGAAGTTGAATGGGCTAGAAGGAGTATAGGACGTCAAGTTTATGAGTGTTAAAGGTGTGGTTAAATGAACATCTGTCAAGTTTATGAGTGTTAAAGGTGTGGTTAAATGAACACCTCTAATTGGAATTCAATTCGCCGTAGAATGTTAAAATCAAAGTGAAAACAGACTGAAAGATTAGTAATTTGAAGATTACCCTCATTTGTGTCTTTCATATGAAAATACTTTGTACCATATAGAAATTTTTCTTTATTATAATGCATATTTGTTGAATTAACCTTCGTTAGTGTACTGCAACGTTAAAGCTAGTTGATGTATATCAATTGAATACATTTTATTAGGTCAGTGTTCAATGTACTAATCCAGAAATCATTAGTGAGGTTGAAATATGAATGGATATTGGCTGGCTTTTGTATGATCATTAGTGACATTTATTGATTTCATTTCAAGTTTATATTAATAGATTCTTTTAGACATACATTAATAGATTTATTAGTAAAAGAATCCTTAGTGATTGAGGGAGTTACTTAGACTCTAGTCAATTTTACTACAAAGATTTATGGATAAAAAAAGTTCTGAAATTAGTAATATTTCTGTAATAAAGACACATTTCTGTAATAAAGACACGCCTAACAAAAGCACCAAAGTAATCAACTTCCAAACATCCTAAACATCAGAAAAAGTTAATGAAGATTATGCTTATTTATGGTATTGTACCTGATACAATATCGTTCTCCTCTTCACGTTTCCAACGTATTCCTCAAGATATTCCTGCACATTATAGATCAAAATTGTTTTTTATATTCATCCTAAAGACAGCGTTAACCTAGATTTCTAGGTTGTTAGTAACTGCAGTTAAGACTTGATCAAAGACAGAAAGAACAAGATAACCTTCTTCAGCCTAAATTTAAAATTCATTACAAAATCTAGGCTCTCTTATAGGATATATCCTAAGTGATTGAGATTCAATTTTTTAAAATCACTACTTCTATTGTAGATTTATATAGCCAGGGAAAAGGATTAGGGAGACAACTTGGTATATGTTAACAGAAAATAATCAACAAAACCAAGAACATGTTTTACTTGTGAATAGTGGGTGTCCAAGTCAACTTCAGCCCTTTGTTCAGGACTCTTTGCTCTCAAGAAACGGTAAGCAACGGAGAAGGTTCGTCGGTCAAGCTGTAAAAAAAAAGAACAAGAACCACTTATAAGGACCTGATGCAAATTCCAAACTAGTGTGTAAAGGCCTATAATAATTTATAGGCAACCAAATATCAGAAAGATCACAATTTCAACATTACTAATATCTAAATGCATTTATCAAAAAAATAAATCTAATTGCAAATGTATTCAAGTTAAATTTGTGTTGAGCAGTTGAAAAACTGCAAATGGCTGAATCTATGGCTAAAGAATTACAATTTCATTTTTTATTACTACCAAGGAATCGGTTAGTTTTCTTCCTACTGTTATGGTTAGATAAATTTGTTATGGTTCATCAACTCTTTTCCTTCAATTGTTATAGATGACAACTGATTAACAGATATATGTAGCATACTATTATGTCCAGCAAGAGATTACAGGGTTTCTCAATATGGATGATCCTAACTGCCACAAATTAATCCAACCAACCACAAATATTGTCTGACGCAACATTTTCTGATTGATCATATGCTTTTTAACCTTACTAACTAATCAACAGATTAACTTCCCAAACTAATTTGAAAGCAGCATAATTGCATCCGGTTTCAAACTAAACACTTAAGCACTCAATATCTATAGCAACAAATACTTTTTCTAATGCACCACAAGCCTATAAATGAAAACGTACATGAAAAAGAAATGAATGAACATCTAAATGTCAAGTTGAAATGTTTTGACAATCATATTAAGGCAACACATCCTGCAGACAGGTGGCAAGTTGGCGCAAATTTGTAAGGATTTTCAGTCAGATTTTAAGTTTTTCTTAAGATTGGTAGTTGTCATAGTAATTCTGATAATAATAATAATAATAATAATAATAATAATAATAATAGTAATAATAATAATAATAATAATAATAAAGTAAGAATCTGGATGTGGTTTAGATCATGCATGACTTCACTTTACTCACTCAAAATCATAGAAAGAGAAATTCTCAACTAAATTTCCCCTCAAGGATCACCTAAAATCAGTATTAATAAATTCTATTTATTATGTATGCAAGTCACTAGTCCTGAACTGAGCTTTCGTAGTTAAAAAGACTGGTTAGCATCCCCAAAGCATAGTTTAAGTGGCTGAGCTGGAAAACCTGAAGGAGGTCCATCGTTCAAACCCTGACTAATACTAATATAAATATATTACTAACAACTAACATTTTCCTATTTACTAAAAGAAAAATGTGTCTAGCAATCAATCAATGTAGTTAGTTAATGTTACAAAAATTGCATCGTCATTGCTCTAATCACATAGTGCTGTAAAAACATTTCATAAATTTTTAAAAGGAACACATAATATGATACCTTTGGAAAACATTGAAAACCCCCACCAGTTGCATTGAGCAAAGCCAAAGAAAGAACTCTAGAAGGAGCCATTGCTGCTAATTTACATGCTATCATAGATCCTGTTTCAATAGGGAAACATAATTAAAATTAAACACAAACAAAATAAACTAAACCTAACCAACAAGAAAATTTTCCTGTTCTACAATATGCTATGTTTATAATAAATCATCTTTCATTTTGATTAAATAAGAAACTCACTCAAAAAAGTCATAAATAAAATTTGATAAATAAAAAGACAGAATACTCACCCATTGAGTGCCCAAAAACATGAGCCTTTTTCCAGCCTAAATGATCCAACAAAGCAATTGCATCCTTTGCCATGATCACGGTTCTGCACCCATCAATCATTCATTAATATTCAAAACTTCATATAACTCAAATATATCAATAATAAAAAATAAATAAAAGACCTATAAAAAACAATTGTGTTATTTGAATATCAAAATACAAGACACACACATTGCATGTGTTTATCTTTTTATTTTATTTTATTTCCCATAAGTTCCATCCACTTCATGTAATCTTATTGGAAGTGTGTTGTCAGACCCTAAATGTAGGTATCACTTTCAACAGATATTCGAATTCAGGTGCATCATATGCGAGTTTGACCACTTGCTTTTATATTCTAGAACTTATTTACATTTCACAAATAGACCAAAAATTATAGGACAGTTGCATTGGATATTAAAAATCTTGATTTCCAAAAATAATATCTGAAATAAGAAATTAAGAATAGAAATGGAGAAGTTTGTTCGTTAGCAATGAAATGAAAACTTACGAATAATCGGATTTTTGAATGGGCACGGAGCTCCGACCCACGCCCCGATTATCAAAAGCGCAAATTTCGATACCACCACCAGACTCATTGTCACCTCCGCTCCAAACGACGTCGTCTTCATCATTAGGTACGTCTGTTCCAGTTAATCCCTTAATTTGTGGGCCCCACGCTTCATGTGACGAAGCCAATCCTGAGCATTGAATCGAATGAGCACCAAAATTGAATGGAACTTCAAAAATTGCAAAAGAAAATAAAAGATGAAGGACCTATGATGAGGAGAACTTTGGTGGGACCGCGACCGAAAGTTCTGTAAAATATTTTGACGTCATTGTTGAGGTGAACGTCGGCGGGTGCGACGGCGGCTGCGGAGATTGTTGGAGAGGTTATCTGCGTTCCGACGTCGCAATACGGCATCGTTGTGAGGGAGGGAGGAAGGTAGCGGGAATTGGGTTTAATTGAATTGATGAATCTCGGAGAGGGGGGAGGGAGAGAGAGGGAGATGAGAATGTGAATACAATTAGAGAGAGAGAGAGAGAGAGAGAGGAAGTTGGCGGGTACAGGTGGCAGATAAGAAGTGGGTTATGCCACGTGGGACGGTGGTTCGAATCGGTTCGGGTTAACGCGGGGAGTGTTTATATATGAAAGTCAAAAAGACAGCTCCAAATGCCAAAATTGAAATCAACGAAAGCAGAGGACCAGAATTCTGCTCAACTTGGTCGTGGGCGTCTCTTCAATATTCATATCCATAAAAACGTGCTTTTTTTAACTCCTTATTTTTATCACACGCTCGACCTATATTTTTCGCTTTTTTGTTATAATATTAAAAGTACTTGGAAATAACTACTTTTGGTATCAGAGAGTAGAATCAAAACCTACAACCTGCATAAAGATATTTTCCTCTCTTATTATTAGCAGTATCATACTCTTGATTAAATATTAGCTGTAGACAAAATTTAAAAACTAAACTAAATCGGTTTTTAGATCTAAAAAATCAAACTGAATTGATTTTCAGTTCAAAAATCTAAACCGGCAAATTAGTTTTAATTTAATTTTTTTGTTCTTATAAGCAAAAATTTACATAATTACCCCTAATTATGAAAGTTTTGCATGAAAAATAATAATATTTAAGCTTTTAAAGAGTTGAAAACACAAGTTTCAATACATTTTTAATTGACTTTTTCCATTTTTAGTTTATTAACAAGTGAATTTGGGACACTTGTAAGGATTTGTGTTTTGAAAAAGAAGGTATATTGTTAACTCATTTAATTAGAAAATTATTTTTCTTAATTCTTATGCGATCAAATGAGTCTTACACTCCGATTGTACTACTAAAAATAAATTCATACATTTCAAAGTTGCAAATATCATATGTATAGTTGTACCTTTACAAATTAAAGCGAAAACTCTAAATGTGTCATATAGTAAATGACATGAATAGATGTAAGTGTAGCAAAAAAAATATTTGGTGTATTTTTTGTAATTAATATAGAAGAAGTGAATGTTTTTTCAAAATTAATGTGGGTGTTAATGTCATTTAAAATAACCTCAAATGAAGTAAATACAATTTCTCCTTCGATATATATAATCTAACATACTCTATCATATAAATCTCACTAAATTTATACAAGACTTATGTAAATTTTAATAAAATATATTAAAAAGTATATTATCTCACTAAATTTATATAAAACTTATCCAATTTCTCCTAAATTTTAATTAATTAAATAATATTAAAAAATATATGTTAAACAATATGTTGTTTCACATTTACTTTCATTACATGTTCATATAAAATAGTTAATCTTAAAACTTTTTTCACATTAAAAATATTTTGAACGTTCATTTTTCATTTCTAATCATAACAATACCACTTTTATTTATTTATGAAATACACAACAATACTAAAACTAGAAGAGGTTATCCCATTAACAATCACTACCAATAATCTATAGATTCGACAATTTAACTTTTAATTTCTAAAATAGTAAAAAGCACATTGAAATCTAATCTTTAAAACTATTTGAAATTTGAAAATGTCATTTCAAAAGGGTGGAAAAATGCATCCAATAGTCCAACCAAGAAGCAAACCAGCACCAACAAGAGCCAAACCAACAGCAAAAGCAAAATCACATTTTCCTATCCATTGTCTTCGACTCTTAATCTTCGGACGACTCTTCCTGTTCTGTTTTTCCCGGTAGGGAAAGAGATTGTTCATCAATGGCTGGTTTTTGTTTCTGAGTTGAAGACATAGATTCTCAAGCTGCAAAACATGTAGCCATTGCTTGTAAGCAAATAGTTGTGAAGCCTGTTTGAAAACTAGACTCAAGATATGTTCCTTCTCATTGCAGGCTTCTTGTGCTGCCTTTTCAGCCTCCCTCGCCCGAGTTTGCGATCGACACAAGGCTTTTAGTAGCTCTGCCTTCGCCGTGTTGCTGTTGCTTGAATCAGAATCTTTGCTTTCACTGGAACTGAAAATTTTATACAATGTTAAGTAAAAAATATTTCAGATATAAATGTGTATGCATAGTATAGTGTTCTTGTATGGCATTGCATTACCTGAAACTTCTATCTGAATTCTGAAATGAACATTCAGAAGAACACATCTCCGATGACGATACATAATTCGACCCAAGTGTTGGTATTTTTCTAAAAGGTTTAATGTAAGGCTCTGGTAGATCACAATTCTCAATATGCTCAAGTGATTTCTTAGCAACCAAGGAAGCCAAATCATCATCTTTTGGCGTAGCACGCCACCACGGCCGAGTCTTTTCATCTCCGATCCAACGTGGTTCAAGATCAGATGATGTACTTTTACATTGTTCAGAAACCAAAATACCAGTAACATCATAGTCCACAAAAAGACCATCTGAAAACCAGAACTCTCCTTCATTTTTCTTCTTAGGTGTTAAATACAACTCATTGTTCAACGCAGCTTCGATTTTCGTCATTCTAGGATACACATTATTCCATTGCTGCTCTAAAGCTAAAGTAGTACTAGTAGCAGCACTTCCAACACATGAAAGAGCATCAAAGTTTTTGACATTGTCACCATGAAGTTTAGTACTAAAAGAATCAAACTCAGATTCAAAGGAATTTAGATGTTGACATGTATAATTTGCATCACCCCCTAAGTTGGTTTTCACATGTAGCCACCATTTCATATCAGAATCAGTGTAATCACTAGGTGTAAAATCAGGTTCCAATTTTTTTGAAACTTGAAATGATTGATCAGAAGAAGTAGGTGACATCCTGATATCTTGTGTGAAACAATGGTTAATTGCATAACTAGCTCTAGCTTCTGCAGATGCCATTACTTCTTTGTGTAATTTTGAGCTATTTTATGAACATTCCATCTGTTGCATAATCAGAGCTCTCAAAAATCATAAAGTATTGACAAAGACAAAGACACAGACAGGAACATAAGACACAACAACACTAATATAAGTAATAATTTAGAAAAATGAAAGTGATCAAATATAATCATGTGTCAATATGGTGTATGTGTTTGATACCGAATATGCCTGTAATCTAAAGTGTTGGATGTTACATTTATAACTGGTGACAAATTTTTCTCTTTTTTCTTTTTCGTGTCAATCAATAAATTTACAAAAAGTTTTCCACTAACTATTTCAGTAGCACCTTTTTTCTTTCTCAACATTCCCACACACGTAAGGCAATGAATATTATGAAATTCATCAAAGAGGGGATAAATAGCTAGTACTAAGTTTTATTTCATCTTCACAGAATCATAGTTTATGGAGAATATAATAAAATCAACATTATTTGGCTTTTATTTATTCCTAAACAGATTTAGTTGACAAGTATTTATAATCCATAGCAAAATCATTTACACAGAATCAGAGTTTTAATAGAAGTTTTGCAACCGACAATATTTAATAGCCCAGAATCAAATTAATAATTCAACTTTCATGATTTCTCTTACCAAGAGCAAAAATTACCAGTCCTTTCAGAAAAATAACATGTTGACCATATAAAAAGGGTCAAATAAATAATCAGTATATAAAAACATGTTATAATAATAACATATAAGGTAATAATCATAGAGAAGCTAATAAGATTATAGAAGAAAGATTTAGAGAAAAGGAGAATACCTGGTTTGCTTATGGAGAAAGAATCTATGTATGTGTGTGTGTTAGTTTTAATTAACTTTCAAGATACTATCAAAGGTAGTATAGTATTATATTTTATTAATTAATTTTTGTTTACTTATGTGATGTTATCCCATCACATAAGTAACTATAGATTTGTTAATTTAACTTTTTTTGAAGTTAAAAGTTATTTGACTCTATTTTTGACAATTGTGAATCGAACCAATAAATATCAATTTCTTTTTCTCTGTTTTGTGACTTTGGTGTCATAATTATGAGGAAGATTGCGTTTATCTTCTTCTTTGAAAGTTTCAATGAAATAGAGGTGACACTACGTGGGAGTATATGTGTTTGCCACGCTTCACTTTTGTTTACATGTCTTTTTCTCTTGATGTTCATTTCTTACATGTCTTTTTCTATTCTTTTCTTCTCCATTTTTATTTTTTTTTACTAAATTTTTTATTGTTGTTTCCAATAGATGTATTTTTTTAATTTATCAAGACTACTTTTCTTCGATCAATTTCGGTTTGAAAGGTTAGATTTTCGAGATCATCAAATATATTGAGATAAATTATTATTTTGTCAAAAAAAAGATCAGATTAGCTAATGTTATTATGAATTTTGTTAATTTTAATTATTAATTGATAAATATTTTGACTAAATTCTTGAAAAGTCGGTGAATCAATTATTTATAATTTTTATATTTACTGCATATTATATCATATTATGTAAATAAAAATAATATTTACCTTGAATATTTATAAAATCAGCATCCATTGATATTATGTAAATAAAAATAATATTTACCTTGAATATTTATAAAATCAGCATCCATTGTATACACGATTTCATAATATATCTTTCTCATTTAACAATTACTTTTCAAATAAAAGCTTAAAATGCCACCTTCTGCACTTTCATGGAACATTTGTACAAAATTCTCATATAAAATCTCTTCGAATCTCAACAACCAAGTTTTATCTTTTAAACATACATGGACATCTATGATTCATGAAATTTAGAGACATTTGACTTTCCTCTTCAAAACTATAAATTACAAAATAATTGATTCATTTACTTGCTCCTAATTATAATGATTATCTTCCCCAATATTTAGAAATTAATGCAATAATGTCTTTGAACAATGTCATTAAATGTTAATTGATTAATTGATTTTTATTTATATTTTTTCAAACAAATCCATCCACTTTTTTACTTATAATTAAGATCAAGAGTTTAATCCATTAAATTTATTAGTTAAAATGTGGTCACTCATTATCAATGAGTTTAGAGAGAACTATTAATATTCACGTGTCTCTTAAATATTTACATTAATTATAATTTATTATATAAATTATATACTAGACCAAAATATTTTGAATGTTCGATTAACTAAAAGATAGTAATTTGTAGATCAATTAGTTAAGAGAGAAATGTTTGTTTGATTATTTGTGTACCTCTTGGATATTTATATACTATATAAGAGATAATTATAAAAAAATAACATAAAATAGATTAACTATATATTAATAATATTAATCAAATGCAACCTCAATATATCTATAATACACTTATTGTAATTTATTATATAAATCTTATCCATGATGAATATTTATCGTTGTCAATTAGTTAAATTATAATTCTTCATTGGTCAATTAGTCAAAAGGTAAATTTGTAACTAATAATTATTGTGTCTATTGCATATCTATTGGATTAAAAATGTGAGAAAAAATATATTACATTAATTATAGTTTATTAAATATATACAAGACAAATAATTGTCATCCGTTTATTAGTTAAAATATAACCATTTCTAAATTAATTAATTAAAACAATGTCCACCACCGTATGCATAAAATATGAATTTTTTAATTAAAATTTGATCAAGTGATTGCAATATTTTTTTTACTATGAATGTACAATAATTATATTAATAAAATATTTTATATTATTTAGATTATTTTAAAGATTGTTTTAACTATTTATATCAACCACATTTAATTTTTCTCTTATTTTTCGATTAAATATGTTTTATAGACTATTTATATATTATCTACCTTGTTATAGTAATTAATCTCAGGTGTCGCACTCGCTTGGACAATGCATCTACACGATTATTTTGCTAGCTTTAACAAAACCAAAATGAAGAAAAACTAATCTACTTCATTTATATATCCTCTTATATATGTCAAACATTGCTATCATAGTTCATCATGATCATCGTCATTTTCCACATGACCATCTGCATGAACTGTGTTATAGAAAATAAATTCATGGTTCAACATCTCCTCCATGGACAACTTTTTATCTTCATTATCATCACCCTGCATCAAACAAAACCAACAATTAGATATATGTTTTAAACTTTTTTCTCTTAATCATCGTTATAAATTATAGTTGTAATTACAGTTACGCTGCAAATTTTTTATTTTATAGCAAAATTCAGATAAATGAGACCGGCCAATTTGATCAAATAAAATATTTTTCCAATTCAAAAGAAATTGTGAATTACCTCATTCATCAAATAGCATGTGTAATATTTAGCATAAGCTATTTCTCCAGGGTACAGGTAAGAAAGTATAGGTAGCAATTCTTCTGGTGACAAGAATCTACCAAATACATAACACATAATGGTAAAATTAATTAACATGGAAATTTAAAAACAACAATTCATTAACACTAAACTTTCAATTTATGAATCTTATGAAAAAAAAATACTTACTGGTCCTTGTTGACATCAAGCTCATCAAATTTATCCTTTGCACTAGGTACCTCCCCTCCACTGGTTTCAAAGTCCACATAACTTTCATATGTACTATACACATGATCTTCAAATTCATTGAAATTTAATTTCCCATCAGTTTCATGATCATCCATACGCCTATATCACAAGCAAATTAAAGAGAGAGAAAAAATCACAAACAAATTAGAATTTAACTTTCGTACATTCTCAACGTAAGTCGGTATATATGAATTAAATCCAATAAATTAAAGAAAAAAATGTTTTTTTTTACAATATATACCAAATTAAAGAAATAAAATTTGTGAGAATAAAATTCATAAAAAAATATAGGATAAAATAGTAAAGCTTACTTAATTCTATCGTTAACCATCCACTTCAACATTTCTTGATTTTGGCTGTCTTCTGGGTGCAAAAAACTGCATGAAGAATTTAGTTAAAGATATTAAAAAAAAAAAAAAGGAATATGAGAAAAAGAAGAAAAAAAACTAAATTATTAATTACTCTTTAAGCTCAGTGAAGTTAAGAAGTCCGTTTTGATCAGAGTCAGCAATGTCAAATCTTTCTATCCACCACCCTGCTTCTCCATGCCCCATTTCCTTTTTATCTGTTTTAGCATATACTTTAGTCAATATACATTTATACAACTATTGATTAAAAGTTAAAGCTATTATGTAAAATTCAATCAATTAATTTGAACTTTGACTTTGGGCCTCACCTATATCTTTTTCAGATAAGTAAGGTAGATACTCCCTTAAAGAAATAGACAAATCAGCATTGTTATCCTTAAATTCCAATTCAGCATGTGTAACATAATCCAATCTTTCCAAAGCCCTTTGATTAATCCAACTTCCCAACTCATCAAAAGCAACAAACCCATCTTTTGGTTCTCTATCCAACAAAGGAAACAAAATAATTATCCTCAAAGTTGTATTCAATTTTCCACCCGATGTTAAATATTGATATGTCTCCGCAACTTCACTAACCGATGTGGTACTTCCCAAACTTGTACGAGGAACAACATTATTTTTTTCATCATCAATTTTTTGTTGTTTATCTCTTTCAATTTTTGTCAAAAGAGGGTCAAAAATTGGTGCTCTTTCTAATATTTTGTAACCGAACCTTCTATTGAGGCTACCTTTTGATTCTTCAAGGTTCAATGTAGAAAGAACTATGAAGAAACATAATGTGGCGGTGGCTATTATTGAATAAACCACCGCCTTTGACATTTTTTTTTCAGGTGCCTTAGTTTTTTTTTTAGGTTCAAGGATGAATTTGAGCTATGGAAAAGGAAAGAGAAAGAGAGGTTTGGTTGAGAGGGAAATTCGGTTATTGATGGTTGGAATTTAATTAAGGGTACATAGAACAATGGTCGAAATGTGACAAGACCTATAGTTGTCATTTTCTTGCAATGTTTATTTATGTAACAAAAAATGCCTACTATTTATGAATATAAGTCCTTTTGCTTGCATTAGCTAGCAATATGGTATTATTTTTTAAACAAGCAATATGATTTGTTACATCTATTGTTGGGAATAAATAGATTGAAGAAAGAGATAATAGTGTTCACTCCAACAATACGTACTATTGGTAATTAGCATTGTTCTACACTTTGGTATTGCTAATTTTTTTTTTATCGAGGCAGTGATTTTGTTCTTCTCAACAAATTAAATACATTATGAAGAAATTTTTGTACTTTTATTATTGTTGCATTTATTAGTCGGTGACATATTTCTTAAACGAATGTAATAAATGTTTTTCTAAATTGTGATATTTAAGAATAAGTTTATATATTATCTCCATTAGTTGTTTGTCATAATTAGCGAGAAGTGTGTAAGTTGAAGAATGTCCCTATGGTCTTAAATAAATCACACGAGCTTGGTTTGAGAACTTCTCAATTGTGATTGTATCTTTTGGCTTCTTCTTTAGTGATAATTAATGTTTATGCTTTGTTTCTCAGGACCACTTCTTATGGTTGTATTCTATTCTCACTACATGTTATGATATAGTTATTGCAGGTGATGGTGTTGATGAGATTGTTGAGTTGAAATTAGAGTTGGCTAAACTATTTGAGATGAAAGATTTAGGCACTCTTTGCTAATTTTTGGGAATTTTAGTTGTCTATTGTCTTAAAAATTATATTATTCTCAATCTCTAAGTACATCGTCATTATCCTTGAACAAGCTCGATGTCTTTCTACTTTGTATCATATTTTGGTTGATAGATTGGTGTATCCACCAATACTAGACACCATATATTTGTGTAGTGCATATTGTCTGTGAGTTTGTTGTTTTCCCACCAAAGTGCATTAAGTAGCTGTCATCCACACTTTTCAAAATCTTCCGAGGCATTAATTTAAGAGTCTTTTTTTCCTTCTACTTCTTCTTTAGAGTTGTGTGTGTTATTTAACGTTGATTGGGCTAGTGATCCAATAAAACAGAATGTGTTGAAATGTGTCTGCTATAAAATGTGTTGTTAGCACTCTTTTTAAAGTAAATTACATAAATGCTTTAGAATTTGAAAAGAGATTGCAATAATGTAGAGTAAGAAGATGACGAAGATTGATTGGTTTTTCAGTTATAAAATCCTAATTTTTAATTTGATATTTTATTGAAAAATTAATTAAAAAACATATTTTATTGATTTAGACTTGTCACATCAGAGTTTAACAACTACGTATCGCAGTCTGAAACTTCGTATTTTTCGAATTTAATGGAATCACTACAAAAATTTATTTTAAAATAAGAAAAATATTAGAAAACTTTTAAAAACAGAAAAATGGTGTCTTGAAACCAAATTTTGTGTCCGTGAATCGATTATGCGTAAAGAAGGTATTAACATTCTACGACATTCATTAAAATACGATTACTTATAATTAGTTGTGCAAAATTAATATTAACTTATATAAATTTATTTCTCCTTTTTAAAATGCAAATATGATTTTTTTTAAAATAATCTTGAGATAAAAGTGTATTTAAAATATAAGGGAAAAAAAATTTTAATATTATGGTTGCAATCTTGCTTTTACGTTCTCCCAGTGCGAAGGAGAAATCAAAGCTACGTAATTATTTGATAGAAAATGCAGATGTGTTGATTGTTTTTAAATAGAGTTTGTTGATAAAAAAAGTTGTTTTGTTGAAAGAAAATGAATTTATTTAATTTAAATAATTATTTTAAATAATTATTTTAAATGTGAGTTTGAAAACTATCGAGTTGTACAACTCGTGTCTCAATGACATAAAAGATGTCTCATCTAGTTAATTTGTTTAAGAATATTTTTGTTATTTTCGGTTATAAAAAATGAGTTTTAAAATCATCAAGTTGTACAACTTGTTTCTTAACAACTCAAAGATTAAGAAGATGTTATATCTAATTTATCAAATTTAAAAGTTGATTTCATATAAAATTATTTATAAAAAAGATATAACTTGTATTTTGACAATTCAAAGATTAAAAAGATATAACATCTAATTAACTTTTAATAAAAGATTTATTTTTGTTTCCTTAAGTCTTAGCTCAATTGACATATGCCGATACTGCTAGGTTGAACGTCTTGTGTCGAGTTCGAACCTGAGACCTCACAGTTGTGAAAGTTAATTATGATAGAATTTACCATCTCTTCTAAGACAAAAAAAAAGATTTATTTTTGTTTTTATAAAATTTAATATTTGTTATAAGTTGTTAATATTTTTTAAAATAAAAGAGTTAGACCAATCAAAGAGAGAAAAAAGTTGGGCTTGGAGCCCAAACTTTCTTTTAGTAGCCCAACTATTTTATAGTATAACTATATATATATATATATACCTATAATTTTTGTAAAATTATTGTACCCTGAGATCCCAAGTCTGATCCTGCGGTGTCTTTGGTATCAAACTTGGGAGGATAAGTGACATAAAATAGGTTACACATACTTAAAATTGGAATATTAATTTGAAAAATAATAGTTTCTGGGTCGTAAGTCCCGTGTCAAGCCTGAGGAATAGGTGTTTAGGGCAGTGAATCCTTTGAAAGTTTTTTCAAATTAAGAACAAAATTTTAAATATGGATAACATATTTTGTAGACCTTCATTTTTTCAAGATCTACTACTCAAAACACCTTAGCTCAAAGGGAACCTATCAATAGCGAAGAAATAACTATCGAAGTCTTTCAAAAATCAATTAACAACTGGAAAATCCCAAAAATTAAAAAAGATCAAGTCTATGAATTTGGACTATTCAAAAATCTCCTCAAAACAGACTACATAATCAAAACAGAAGAAAATGATGTTCCGTTATCAAAACCATTTGAAACTATACATCTACTTTCTCAAAAATCTATACAAAAACATTGCGAAAGAAAATATAACTTCATTCACATATGTCTCGTTCAAGTAGGCATCAAACCATTAACAAGGGAAGGCTTAAACACTTCAATCCTTTGTGTTTTGCGAGATGCAAGGTTCTTGAACTTCCAAGATTCAATTATAAGTTCAATTGAATCTAGTTTATGTCAAGGACCCATCTATCTTGAATGTTACCCAGATTTTTTATTATCTTTAAAAGACTCAAATATCCTAAAATCTCTTGTATTGCAAATTAAAACTCATAATTACAAAATGCTAAGTGGATCTATTCCCGTAGCAATCATTTATAGAATTCATTACAAAGCTATGTTTTCAGCCTTCACGGCAACAAAAAATATTGAAAACAAAAAAGGCGAAACCCTGTTTTTACATACAGATCTATCAAAATCAAACACTGTAATTCCAAAAACCATCCTTTGGAAAGACATAGATCTTCCAGAAGAATGGATTCTTGAAGGAGCAGCGAAACCAAAGTCTCCTGAACAATCAAAACCAAACACTAAATTAAAGGAAGTTATACAGTATATTGATGGAAAGGTAAAAACTAAGTTTTACAAGGACTTCCAGTGCCAGATATTCTGATGATGGTTCCTCCACCAATACTGTTGATCTAACCTCAAAACTCAACAAAAAAATTTCAAAACCACGATTTTCTTGTTCAAACATTCCAAGTGCTTCTTTCCAAAATGTTGACTATTCCACAAACATCCCTCATCAAATTTATACAACATCTCAAACTATTGACGAGGAACAACAAAATGTTTTACCAAACATTTCTCCACCAACTTCACCGTCTTTTTCTGCAATAACTGAAAATGTTATTAACGAATTAAACGTTATAGAAAAAGCTTTTGAAGTTGATAAAAAATTACTTCATGATGAATTTTATAATTCCAAAAATACAGGAAAAAAGAACATGGTTCTTCAAAAACTTCATGGAACAAAGAAAAGAAATTCAAAATGAATTTTATGAATTTTTTTTACAAAACAAAACCCATATTTCATTCTTTGAATGGTTTGATATATATGCGTCAAAAAACCAAATTTCATTTCCGTTCAAACAAAACCAAAATTCTGTGAATCCCGTAACAACTAGGAGTAAAGTTGTAGAATGTGAAATGACGAAAGGTAGGAAAATACAGTTCGAACATCCACCATTAAGACAGATCAAAATACCACACCTAGAACAAACAATAGAGGCTGCACCTTACAAAATCCCTAGTGACAGCCCAGACAAAGATATTAGGAATATCCTACAACAAAACAATTTTACAAATGCTCATCTTAGCACAATTGCAAAACAATTGTCTAAAATAGAGGAACATCAAAATACTAATATTTATGCTACTGAAACAACATAATTAAAACTCAAAAACCCTGTTTTTAAGCCATTCCAAATTTCAAAAACAAGCCAAAAATTATTCAGAGAAGGCAAAACAGAATTTACTCAAGCCCTACGAGACCAACTCAGTATGATAGAACATTCTTCTACCTCGTCACCATTGGTAGCTAAGGATACCTTAGAAAAATCAATTACAACTCTAGACCAAGTTTCTGAGAGTGAAAAAGAACAAAATCAACATTTGTGCGGACTCCAGAGGCAACAGGGTTAACCTTTAGCCATGGTTAAGGCACCAGACTTAGGCATTGAGAATAGACCTGACGTTCTTTCTCAATCAAAATTCAATGCCAGTACTATCTATGAATGGAACATAAATGGTATGTCTGAATATAATATCCTTAGTCTTCTTCAACAGATGACTATGGCATCAAATGCCTACAAAACCCAAGCTAATACCCCTGATAAGGCCATTGCTGAACTCCTAATTGCAGGATTTTCCGGCCAACTCAAGGGATGGTGGGATTACCACCTTACACCAAATCAACTATTATAAGTTTTAGGTGCAATCCAAACCACAGAGGAAGGAATCCCCATCCTCGACGAAATTGGAAACCCAATACCTGATGCAGTTGCGACACTAATTCATACGATTAGTTTGCACTTCATAGGTGACTCATCTCACTTAAAAGATAAAAATGCAGAACTCCTTTCAAATCTTAGATGCAAAAAACTTTCAGAGTTCCAAAACTACAAAAATACTTTTTTAACAAGAGTAATGCTTAGGGAAGATTCAAACCAACCTTTTTGGAAAGAAAATTCCTTGCTGGACTCCCAACTCTTTTAGGAGAAAAGGTGAGAAACAAAATCAAAGAAATCTTTGGAACAAACCAAATTCCATATAATCAATTAACTTATGGAGAATTGGTTAGTTTCACACAAAAAGAAGGTTTAAAAATCTGTCAAGATTTAAAACTTCAAAAACACCTAAAATGGGAAATCAAACGAACTAAACAAGAACTAGGATCGTTTTGCAAATAATTTGAACTACCCACACAAAAAGTTTCAAAAGACTGTGGATGTGGAGGATCTTGTTCAAAAACATACAAAAAACCCCACAGAAAGTTTTTCCCAAAACCAAACAACCAAGAATTTTACAAAAATTATAGACCTTAAAAACATTACAAACAAAGAAAACCTTTTGAAAGAAAATTCCAACCAAAAAATACAAAACAAATAACCTGTTATAAATGTGGCCAACAAGGACACATTTCCAAATATTGTAGAAAAAACAGAAAAATTCACGAATTACAAATTAGTGAAGAAATTATCCAAAAAATTGAGGCAATACTTTTATAAACCTCTGACAATGAAACAGATTCTGAAATAGGTTCATCAGAAAACAATTTAGCTTTACAAATTGATGAAATAGGAAACTCAGAATCCTCTAGTGAATCAAAATTAAGTTCAAAATCAATTAATGTTTTAACAAAAGATCAATAATTGATTCTTGATATAATAAACAAAGTTGAAGATACCAAACTACAAAAAGAAATAATAGAAAAATTACTAAATACTTCTGAACCAAAACAAAGTCAATCTTCAACATCTTCATCAAAATTACTTTCCAAATCCACCTATGATTTAACAAACATCTTAAGAGCAAAAACAAAATCGCAAACTCATATCACAATCCAATCACTTCAAGAAGAAATTAAAATTGTGAAACATGAATTAAAAACTCTAAAACAAAAACAACAAATTGATTCAAATATTCTTCAAAATCTCATTTCCAAATTACAAGAACAAAATTCTTCTGAAACAGAATACGAGGAAGAAGAAAATGAAGAAAATAAAGTTGAAAATTTAGAAAAAATCCCAGAAGATTTCTTATTCGTTCTAAGGGCAGTAACGACAAGAAAATATTGGATAAAAACCACTTTAATTTTTTCTGAAGATTTCAAAATTGAAGCAATCGCACTTTTCGATACAGGAGCAGACCTAAACTGCTTAAAAAGTAGCATTGTAAGAAACAGATTTTTACAAAAAACTAATGAAAAACTTGTTGCGGCTAATAACTCCAACATGATTATCAAAAACAAAACTGAAGCCTCCGTTACAAATGGAAGTGTTTCCATCGAAACTCCTTTTGTATTATTAGAAAATATGACTCATAGTATCATTTTAGGGACACCTTTTATCAATATGATAACCCCCTATTCTGTTAATTATGATAATATTTCTTTCAAAACAAAAGAAAGTAAAATCATTTTCCCTTTCATTGAAAAACCCAGAACAAGGAATTTAAATCTTTTGAAGGCCTGTTCGGTCTACAAAAGTGAATTAAATTGTTTAAGTCAAGGAAAAGAAAAACATTTATGTTTTCTAAAACAAGATGTCTCTTTTTTCAAAATAGAACAACAATTACAAATAAATTTCATAAAACAAAAAATTTCAAAACTCCAAAAAAGAATTGAAAACGAAATTTGTTCAGATATACCAAATGCTTTTTGGGATAGAAAACAACACATGGTAGATTTACCATATGAAAAAGACTTTTCTGAAAAACAACTCCCAACGAAAGCTAGACCTATTCAAATGAATCATGATCTCGAAGAACATTGTAAAAAAGAGATTTACGATTTAGAACAAAAGGGTTTAATAACAAAATCAAGATCTCCTTAGAGTTGCTCGGCTTTTTATGTTAATAAAAATTCCGAAATTGAAAGGGGTACACCAAGGTTAGTCATAAACTATAAACCACTAAACAAATCATTAAAATGGATCCGATACCCAATTCCAAATAAAAAAGATCTTTTGCAGAAACTTCATTCTGCACTTGTATTCTCAAAATTCGACATGAAATCGAGATTTTGGCAAATACAAATTGATCCAAAAGACCGGTACAAAACTGCATTCACTGTTCCTTTCGGTCAATATGAATGGACAGTTATGCCCTTCGGATTAAAAAATGCCCCATCAGAATTTCAAAGAATTATGAATGACATTTTTAATCCATTTTCAAAATTTTGCATTGTCTATATTGATGATGTCTTAATTTTTTCGGCAACTATTGAAGAACATTTCAAACACCTCAAAACATTCTTCATGATAGCCAAGAAAAACGGTCTGGTAGTTTCAAAATAAAAAATTTCTCTTTTCCAAACAAAAATTCGATTTTTAGGACACTATATATCTCAAGATACGATCACTCCTATTGAAAGATCACTAGCCTTCGCAGATAAGTTTCCTGACAAAATCATTGATAAAACTCAATTACAGATATTCTTGGGAAGTCTAAACTATGTGTTAAATTTCTGTCCAAACATTAATAGAATTGCAAAACCTCTCCATGATAGGCTTAGAAAAAACCCTGTCGCATGGACAGAAGAACACACTAGAATAATCAAAATAATCAAAATGCAAGTTAAAGAAATACCTTGCCTTCATTTAGCTGACCCATCAGTTCAAAAATTTGTCGAAACAGATGCATCTGACATAGGATATGGTGGTATTCTTAAACAAAAAACCAATGACAAAGAATGTATTGTCCAATATACATCTGCACATTGGAATGATTGTCAAAAGAATTACTCTACCATCAAAAAAGAAATTCTTTCCATAGTCATATGCATAACAAAATTTCAAAGTGATTTACTCAATCAAAAATTTTTACTTCGAATAGATTGTAAATCTGCAAAAGAAGTTTTACAAAAAGATGTTCAAAATATTACATCAAAACAAATTTTCGCCAGATGGCAAGCCATCCTTAGTATATTTGATTTTGATATTGATTTTATAAAAGGAGATCAAAACTCAATCCCGGATTTTCTAACCAGAGAATTCCTTCAAAACAGGACTTGACTCATGCCCAGAAAACCTAAAGAAAATGTGGTCCAAAAGGACCAAGCACAAAAAACACCAAAACCCATTTCATCGGCAAAGCCAATCAGATCTTGGGTTGAAGCCGTAAAGGAAGATGACACCAGAAACAATGCCCAAAACCAAGTTCAGAAATGGATTAACAGCCAACAAATTTCAAAACCACAAAACCTAGATGTTATTGAAACATCAATTCATGAAGAAAAGGTTCGACTACAAAAAATTATGGAACTCCAGGAGATCCAAAATGAAATCAAAAGTCTCTCCAAGGGACTTACTCTTTTTCAAAACCTAAAGAAGGGAGAATGTTCATCTCCAAGAACCCCTTCTCAAATTATTATTTCAAAACCCTTACAGGAGGGATCATCCTGCAAAATTATTTCAAAACCCCCACAACAAGTATTTTCAAAAATTGTTTCAAAAAATAATGAATCTCAGATTATTTTCAAACCAAAATCTGAGTATTTTGTTAAAAAAGATTTTCAAAACATTTTAACCATAGAGGATCATTTTTATAATAAAAATCCTCTATTTGTCATTTCAAAACTTTTCCCATAAGGCTGTTTTTTTAAACCATGGGATTTATCAAAACCCCAAAATTATTACAGGTCTATTCTTGAAATTACCGGTTCGGTAACTTTTCAAGATAACCCAAAAGAAGGATCGCCAGCAAAAATACACAAAATCATCCCACCGTCAGAATGGGGAACAAAACTTCACACACCAAAAGTTTTCCCTTCAAAACAACAATAAACCATTGTAGAAGCTTTAATTACTGGGACTATCAACAAGCCTGGTATAATGTTTTTTTTCTCGTTCAAAACCAGAAATTTAGCCATACTTGGCTATTTTTCTTCAACCTTACAATGGATCCCGCAAAAATCCCTTATTGATTTTCCGATTGGTGGAAACTTTATGGCTCCATCCCGAATATTCTCAAACCAGAAGTCCAAGACAACTTTCACCTCTACAAAACCAATTACAAACCTAGTGATAGAGAACGTACTTTTCACCCTATGTTACTTTTCTCAACCAAATTCTTCTTACCCTGGGTTGTAGCCTGGTATTTTGAGTTTGAGCAAAGAGAAGCACAAACCATATTAGTAAGAGGATTCAAAATCAGAAGGTGGACCAAATTCTCTATTCCATCAAGCATCAAAATTCAAGTTGTGACAACATGGCTCCAAAAACAGGGATTCAAGAAGCCGGACCCAACGGCAACACAGTTCCTGCCACAAAAGTCATTTGCTCAGACACAACTAGCAGCTGCCAAAAATAAAGAATACTTTGAAATCATGGCCCAACTCATAAAAAGCAAGCCCGAGTCCTCAAAAGTTTCTTCAAGCAGCGCGTCGGTCAAGTCTGACCCCCTCATCAATCTGGGAGAAGACGAAGAAGAAGAATGCTTCTACATGTCTTCTACAGCAAATTAATTGGTCCAGCTTTGGGCCTGTTCAAATTGTACAAACTCATTGTATTTTATTAGAATAGTTTGTTTTGTAATGGGCCTAGCCCAATATAAAAATAAAAATAAAAGTTTATTTTCTAGGATTCCTTTTTCTTGGATTCCTTTTCGGGAATAGATCCACTTACAAAAATTATATATATATATATATATATATATATATATATATATAAAGTAACCCTAATTTTATACAAAACAAAAACAACCTCAATTTATATGTTTAAATAATGAATATGTGTGTCTATGAGATAAAATTGAGTTTTATATTTTTTATTGCTTGTAGTAAAAATTAAACAACCTCAAACTTTAGAATTAAAGAGAAAAAAAGTAGTTTATTATTTTTTATTGAATGTACAAGTAGTAAAAATAATATCTTTATTAAAATAAATAAATAAATAGGAGAGGAGGTGTTTCCTGCTTAGCAGTATAGTGAAGCAAGAAAGGGAAAAAGGGAAGTAAGAAGAAAAGTTGATTGGGAGGCGTGAAGGAAAAAGGAAAGTAGGAAGCAAAACTAATTGAGAGGCGGGTAACACTCCTTGTGAGCCGTGCAAAAGAAGAGAAAATAACTTTTTTTTTTAATATTTTTTTTGTGTTAAATGTTACATAAATCCATATAAATAAAGATTCAAAATTGAATCACATTTATAAAATGATAATTTTTAAACTAATAAGTATAAAATATTTATTAAATATATTTTTATATATTTTTTTAAATTATTTTTAATTAATCAAACAAAATTGAGGGGCTACATTAGGTGATATTTTTTTTATAGAATTACAACAAATAATATTTAGACAAATAGACCGTAAAATTAAAATTAACATTATAAAAGAAATGTAATTTAAAAGATTAAAATAAAAAGAAAAAAATAAACTTAAAGATTCAAGAAGATAAAGTTAACTATATTTAAGAACTTAATGGATTTGAGATGATATTTACCTCACAATTGTGTTTAAGTTTTTTGTGGTAATTATACATATGGATGTCATTGGGGCTGGTATGGGTAGTAGTCTCCCGCTACTTTTCTTGTTGGATAAAAACAGTACTCATACCTGTTCCATATCCGCACAGGTACTTCTTTGATGAATTTTTTGTGGATATCGTCTCTTCATAAATACCTACATATATTTAGAAAATTAATCAATAATTTTTCTATAAAATAAAAAATTGTGTATATTTATTGCAGGTACATATATTTGCAAACACAAGTACCTCGCTACTCGCCTCCTCCTCATTAATTGATGGATAATCGAATTATTCATTTATTTTATCCATAAATAGTTGTCAACTTATTTGTTTCATATTTATTGCAAATATTCACACGTGCGGATTTTTTTATCATCTTTAATTATATAGAGAAAATAAAACACTACAATTGTATTTTTAACAATATTGTACGGATTGAATAAAGCTAATTGGAAAAGGAGGGTAGATTTGGCAATTGAACTTTCAACGGTGTAATTAAACTTGTCTGAGAATATCTCACCCTCTTGTACTATCTTTGTCCCGTTGAGGATCTCATCAACCAAATCACAACAGCCTAAAAAGTTAGGGGGAATGCATGTGATTGTGCTCTACCCTACATTACTAGGGATGACTTGTGATATTTTTAACCATACATCCAGTTTTCTCACCTCTGTCAAAAATGACCTTAGTATAATTCTAAGCTAGTATTTTCTTAATGGCAATGATTAGATGTTTAAACAAACAAATTATTAATGATGTAAGGAAGAGATAGATGAGCATTTCATAGAATATAATTGGGTCCTCCAAATCACAAATCTATTTTAGAGTAAGTATACGTTTGGGGTACTCTTTTGAGGGTACTCTTTTGAAAGAGAAAAACAAAATTAATTTTTAATATATATTTTTAAAGCAATTTCAATTTTAAAATGAATTTTAACGTATTATTAAGATTTAAAACAATTGAAAATGATTTTAATTTTTTAAATTTATTATTTAACTCACTTTAATTAAGTGTTTTAAATATAAATCATTTAAAACTAGTTTGCTTGTTAGAAAAAATGTTGTACTTTCTTACCTTTTTAACTAAAAAATCATTTTCAATAATTTTCATTGTGTTTGCTTAAGAATTCTAAATTAATAAGAATCTAAAAAAATGATTTTTATTATTAAAATAAAAAGCTATCTTTAGTAGCTTTTACAAAGAAAATAAATTTTTTAATGAGTTAATAAATGAGAAAGAATATTAAAAAAAAAGTAATTTTTACTATTAAAAACAACCACAAATCAACTCCTATTCCAAATAAAAATCTCTAAAATTAGTTTTAAAATTATTTTATACTATCAATACAACAAAAGTCTATTTTAACAAATCTAGTCATTAATCAAAATCAATTTTACAAGTCTGATCATTTCAAAACTAATTTTAACCATAAGAACCGATATGAATTTTTCTATCAAAAAATATTAAAAATCCTTTGGGATTGGGTTCAAACTTCAAACAATATTACTTTTACCATATGTTTAAATTTTAGTTGTTGGGTGAAGTTTCTTTTTAGCTGCCATTCTATGACTAGTGCAACTAAAAGTCCTTCCTATTTTAAACTTTTTAAGCTGACTGTCAAATGTCAACTACACTCCCAATAGTGAACTCTCAACCACTTCAAAAAACATGATTAATATTCAACTATGTCAATAGAACCCAAACCATCTTCACTTATCAACTTGTGTGTTGAAGTGTGCCTTTGACATAGAAAAATGTGGAGGACACTCACTCCCCTTTGTAATATTTCTTGCTCAAATGAGTATTCCAATCACACTTGCAATTGGCATGCATATCATCATTCAGTGTTTGTTGCTGGCTGAGATGCTCATTTGAACAAGCAGTGTTAGAAAGTGGGAGGTTTTTTCAATTAGAATTAATACTCTAAGTTCTTTCAATCAATTTATTTTTAGCTGAAGTTTATTAACTAGTTAAGTCAAAATACTCGGTTTCTATTAAATTTCATGAGCATAGTATCTAATTTTTTCTCTTTTCAAATGATATAGGTTATGTCTAATGCTTACTTTTTATTAATTTCTAGCATCATTTTGCAATTCATTTCTAAAAAGCATCATTTCTCATTTTCTTCTTTTGTATCTTCTCCAAAATTTGATTATTTTTTATTATTTTCTAGGGGGGGCTGTTAAATCATTCAATGTATGCATGCATATGGTCAATATTCAAGAGTTGGGATGACAAAAATATTAATTTGGATAAACGTCACAAGAAGCAATTATTATATAGACTTTGACAATAACTATGAGTTTTTTTTAAAATAGTAATTTATCGTGTAAGTTAAAATTATTTTTCCATCATATTTTTTCTTTTTTAAAAAGAAAAAGAAAATCTCATATTTAAATTCTTAAATATCTACATCTTTAAAATAATTTTTTTGACTTAAATATATGTTTTTAGTTTTTGCAAATATAAGATGTTCGCTTCTATTCCTGTAATTTTTTTATCCTTTATTAATCTATAACATTTAAAAAATATTAGTTTAGTCTTTGCAGTTTATTTTTTTGAATATCTAGCAGTAACACATAGATATTATAAATTTATGTTATGGTTTTCACGCGGGAGATTCCAATTTCAAACTCACCGTAAAAATCATTTTTTCGGATCCATCTCTCTATCTTCAACCCTTACGGTATTGTAGCTTTGGAAAAGAAAATGGTAAAGTGAGTTAAGGTACACATAATATTATTTATTATATATTAGGGTTCAGACGAATACTCTCGTATTTGTCTTTCTCTTTTTTTATTGTGTTAAAATATATTAATCATGAATATTAATCTTTGTGTAATTTTAATTTTAAATAAATATGTATAGATAAATTTTATTTTGAAATTGGTATGAATAAATTCATTAATTATATATATGTGTGTGTTTTTTTTTCCTTCAGTTTCATGATGCAATGAAGTGCGTGATCACAGACGAAAAATCCAATTGTTGTAAATTACAAATAAAGCGTGTTTTGTCACTACAATTAGTGACTCTAGGTTGGCACTCCTCTCGCATACAAGCTACAATACAATTAATTTAGGTATTTGCATATATATATATGTGTGGCGTAAGGAGACTAGAAACTTCCATCTCTCAATCAGTGAGATGATTGTCACGTTAGACGACATGTTTTGTCTGTTGCATATGCCATCATTGAACATATGTTGCATTTATGATCTAAGATCCTTCTGAGACTTTATATTTATTACATGTATTAAAAATATGTTTAATGGTACTCACTTTCAATTATTTCTTGCAATGTGAGAATAATATTTTTGACATGATCACTTTTTGGTTTAGGGTTTAGGATTTATAGGTTAACGAGCTTCAAGAACTAGGAGTGGAAGGGTCATTGACTATAGGAGAGGCTAGGAAGCTAAAGGAACAATTAGATAAATAAGTTGTTAATTTTATTAGTCTTAAGACTTATGACAAGATTGATCCACATTATATTAATCTCTTGGTCATAAAAATACCTTAGGACTTATTTTTAATTTTTGAAATGTAATAATCATACCTTATAATTAGGAATTATGTTGACTTATGTATGTGCCTAAATATTTGGTAGCTCAGACACAATGTCATTAATTGTGTGTAACCTAGGCACCATGTCATTTTGTGTTAGGTTATATATGACTTTTCATTGTAAAACATTGTGAACTTTTTGGAAAGAAATAAAATATTTTGGGTGAGATTAAATAAATGCTCTCTAGGGTTCTTCTTTGAACCAAACTTGGAACTTATCAAGAGCCTCTTACTCTTGTGGTGATTCTACCTTGATTTTATCTTTCCTTGCAAAGTGTGCTTATTTCTATCATTTCCTTCATTCTCCACATTTTATTGTTTGTTTTCTTCATTTTATTTGGTACTTTGTTTGAAAATATCACTTGGTTAGATCCTTCAAGTCATATGGAAACACTCAAATTCATATCATTTGACCGACAACTTCTCTCTCTTCTACACTAAAATAATTTGAATATGAATGACCTTTTAGTGTTTTTGTTTTCAAATGATTGTGTTTTTCATACACTACCAACCTTCAATACATCGAAGCTTGGAAGCCTACTCGCAACTTGAATGAACATGTATGGGATTGTGTGTCTGAGAGAGAGAGAGAGAGAGAGAGAGAGTAGAGTGATAATGGATTAGAGTGAAAGAGATGAACTAGTTACCGCTTCATAAACTCAATTCATAAAAATGAGTTTTTTTAGAACATGAGAGATAATACCTTTTGTTATACATTTGCCACACTTCATAAACTCAATTCATTGGATCAAACATTAGAATGTAAACAACTAATTACCTTTAACCTGACCATTCAAATTGCATAATTAAAACCAATATGAGATTTTCTAATTGATGGAAATCCAAACCTCCAATTGGTCGCCCACATTATAGACTTGCTAGAAATGAAAAATTAGTTAACAAAATTAAGCCCATGAACAAAGCAAGAAGCTCAAGGCTATCATGATTAACAATAACATTTTTGAATGGTTTTTAGTAATAACTACATTATTTCTCATTATTGGGACATCATAGATGAGAGTCATATTAGGATGAAACAACCCAAAATTTCTCTCACACAGTGGACCAAACTTTAGATTTTCATTAAACAAAGCAAAAATGTAGGTATCAAAAGTCCGATTAGGCATGAGAGGTGTTCCAACCCCAGAAGTAATATGCCTTATGAGATTTCCATTGTAATTAGACGCACTTTTTTTGTCTGTACCAATTTGGGTCAAGTCGCCCATTGAAGGCCAACCTGTTTCACTAATAACAATTTCAACATCCTCAAAACCCAAATTTTTCATTGCAGAATAAACAACATCAAGTTGTGCATCAAACATATTGGTGTATAGTAATTTTGTATTATCATCAAAAAATCCTGAATTTGCACGGAAAAGTACATAATCTAGGTTACTTGAAGAGCAAGCAAAGAAAGGATAAGGGTTAACCATAAAGGGTGAATTTGCATCTTTAAGAAACCTAAGCATTGGTTTGAGTATATGTGTGTCATAGCCTTGTCTAAACCTACCACTAGATGGTGGACTTGAGTTAGACAAAATACCCAAAGAATGTGGTGTAGACACTTTTATAAGATTGTCTAATGAAGATGTCACAAGTGCAATGTGAAGAGTTTGCATGGCAGGGACAAGGGTACTAATAAGAAGTTTGTTAGCTGTTGATAAAACTTCATTGCCTACTAAGATTCTTATGATGTTGGTGGAAGGAATGAAGGGTTGAACATTGGTTTTGATCCATTGTTGAGCTAAGGTTAAATTGGTTATGTTGGGAATTTGGTCATTAGGTATTGTTATGGTTATCTCTATTCCTGTATTAGCAAAGGCATGTAAGATTTCAGGATTGGCATCAAAGATTCTCACTTGGTTAATTAATGTGGAATGTAAGAAATTTTGCAACTTGAGATGGTGGTGGAAGGTTGTTTCCTAATGTGCCATAATTAACACCAATTCCTTGCACTTCTGCAAAAGATTTCAAAAGGAATATTTTAATAATGTGATTTAGTCATTTATACCAATATGGAATGACATGTTTCAAATTATTCTAATGAAACTATCATATTAGTCTAATATTGTAGGATTATGATAATTTAGTATATGAAATTAATGAAATTCTAAAATAATTCATAAAAAAAATCCTAGACTACAATATTTGCCATGATTTCCATCCTAAATTAATGGATAAAACAAGTGAAGTGGGTAGTTCAATTAGTTTAAATTAAGAGTTATATAATCGATGACGTGGATTTAATTTTGAGTGAAAGAAAAAAAAATACTAACATAACAATTAATTATTAATTTTGATTGATTCAAAAGAAATAAAATTTGATAGATAAAAAATGAATAATGTAATTGAAAATTTTCTTTATTAAGATAATATTTTAATTTTGTTAATTTCGTATACCAAATCCTCCAACTATACATACACTTTGTTGTATTAAATAGCGATCCACTTTTTTTCTTTCAAATTGCATTCAAACATTGGAAGACAGTAGAGGCTACAATGGTAAAGATGTGTAGAATGATGATAAAAATCAAAAGGGTAGTTAAACTCACCTTGGAAAATAGTTAAAGCAAGAAGCACTAAAATTCCATTTGGTATTGAAGCAAAGCATATAATAGCCATTTTCTCCATGGTGGTGAATTGAGGGAAGTTGTGTCTATGAAGAAGTATCATTGAGATATGCTTTGCTTTGTGATTAGGGAAGTTCTGCTGCAATGGTTTGGAAAAAGCTTTTTTATTTTATTTTATTTTGTGTTTGCTTGCTTAAGTTGGTCACATCACATGACCAATATTATATTGCATACCTCCTTTTCCTTTGAATCTCCTTTCTTTTTTATTTTTAATCTCTTATAAAATAAAATTATTATTCATCATTGTTAGTATAAAATAAATCTTCCTTATATTGACTCAACTGATCGAACTCAAATAATTAAATAATTATTAATAAGTTTTTACTTATCATCCAAGGATTAATTTAAAAAAGATTAACTTTTTTTTTGAAACGTCTAAAATTAGTAATTATTTATTATATTACTATATCTTTATTTCACACATGTTTGAATTAGGTCCTCCAAATTCTTTATTAAATGACATTTTTACTAAATTATTAAACGACAATTAATATAGAATAAATCGATTTTTTTGTTTCAGCCCAACTCTCTCTATTGTATACTAGCTGATTTTTATTTGGTGACTTGTATACTACTAGCTAGCATACTATATATAATAACTCATGACTGTAACAAAAGTAAACAAGAAAAATGTTACTTTTAGCTTAGCAAATGGGAATAATCTTTACTTCCAATGATGGAGAAGGTTTGTCACATCATATAAAGGCACTCCCATCAAGCAATCTTTTGTCTCCTAATAAATATAAGATAAAATACATTATTGATTAGTGATTTTAATTTTTTTTAATAAGTTAGTTTTTTATATTTTTTATTTTTTTAGTGTTAAATTTATCTTTTATATTTGTAAATATTTATATTATTAATTATTTTAATTTTAAACTAACAAAATTGAAATATAAAATTTTTCAATTTTTTTAATAAACTCATGTAATTCTTAAAGGATTTTGATTCTAATAATCATAAGAACATAATGTCTCAATCTTATTTTGATAAACTAATTAATTAAACAAAAGAGAATTCGAGAATTTGAGTGATTCTTGAAATTAAATACAAAATTTTCTCCATCTATGTCATGAAATCACATGAAAATTTATTATGTTGTTTTTTTACATGATTGATAACAAAACTCATATTACTAATGTAAAAATATTTAACTAAAAATGATTGAAATGAAGTTAGGACTAAAAATAACTCAATATTTATAACTTTTACAATCATAAAGAACTAATTTGATAAAAAATTAAATATCAATTTAATATTTTCGTGCAATTTAAAAAACTACACGATATATTTTCCCTAAATATAAATAAATAAAAGAGACATGAAGGAAGACATTTCTTAGTCTATTAAAAAGAAAGAGTTATTATAAATTTATAATAGCTTTGCCAAACAGACCATAGCTATTTTTTTTTTCCTTCTGCTAAATGGATGATAGCTCATTTTTTTGGTGACGTGGGTTGGATCCATTCTCATCGTCTTATATCTCATATTTCCTTTGTTTTCTCTCACTCTCTCCATACTCTCCAAATTTCCTAAGAAATATATAATATATGTGAATGTAACAAAATATTTACATTTACATGCACATCTATGTCATACTGAAGAATATATGTTTCTTTTATCAAAATCGATAATTTTAATGGTTTCTTCTATCGATAAAAAGATTGACTTTCAATTAGTACTATGTGGGTTTGAGTCTTCATGATGTCATTGAAAAGAAAAAAATATAAATTCATTCGTAAGTATTTACTAAATTCTAATTAAGGTAATTTTTAACTTAAAATAAGACATCATCCCTTGGATCTAATTTTTTTAATAAAAACAATATAATAAATTTCTTTCATAATGTTTAGCATTAATTAAAATTCAAAAAAATAATTTATCTTATTTAATTATTATTAAATGTAAATATTTATTTAGTAAATTAATAAATAAATAAATAAATAAGAGAGATATAAAATAATATTTGATGGTGGGAGTTAAAGTTAGAGTTGTAAAATTGGATTATCTGGGCTGCCCTAGTTCAACAGACCAAACTGGAAAAAAAATTGGGCCAGGTTAGCTCATAGTTTGATTAAGCCACAAATTTGGTAGTCAACCCAACCTAAAACACATTTTGACCAAAATAAGAAACCAGTCTGAAACACACCAAGTTAAGCTAGGCCAAATTCCAATGTTTCACAAGTAAGCTATTTTAGTTTTGTTATTTAAATAAATGATATTTCTCTCCTTCAATATTTTTAAATACATAAAAATACATGTTTGAGATTAATAAGAACGTATAATATACACCTTCAAATTAGTTAATTTTGATAAAATTTAAGAACTTTTGAAAAGATTTAGAGGTGATAAAAGAATTTTTTTTTAAGTGAAACTTGTAAAAATGGTGATATCCTCACCTAAGAGTCAAAATATCATAATTGATTTTTGTGATTGTCCTCTAGTCCTCTATATTTGCTCATTTTTTCTACTTTTTACCGCATTTTAACTTTTGATAGTGTAAAACACACTATTAAATCCTGACTTTCGATAGTATATTTGGGAGTGGATAAACAAACACGGAAAGCGAATAAACAATTATAGTTGTTTTTAAATCTATAATTAAGTAGTTTATTTCAATCTAAAATACGAGTCAATCAAGTTGACCCATTAAATCGATTCAACAACTTTAACTAGAGTAGAATGATAAGAAGAGAGTAATTATAATTTCCATCTAAAACAAAATATTAACTATTAATATTTGCAAATGGTAATTAAAACAAAATAAAAAAGAAAAAAACAAAATAAAATAAAAAAGAAAAAAACTAAAAACCAAACAGTAGTTATAAAAAATCACGAGATTAAAAGAAGATTAATCTATACATAGTGATAACATAATTATTAATAATTATTATTTGTTAGTACATTTTCACAGTAATTTTATAAAAAGTAAAAATTGGAGCTTTTGGCCAAACTCTCAAGTTTACACCTACATTTAGACAAAATCAAAACACATATATCGTATTAAAAAATGTGGTAGTTGTGTAAAAGTCATCACTAATTCTTTGAATGGAATGAATACTTCTCCCAATTTATGGCCTACCATACGATCTGTTATATAAATAGGTAAATGCTCTTTTCCATTATACTATCAAACAGAACTCCGTATCTGCTCCATTTCTTACTTTCCGGTAGCTGTCAATTTCGTTTCCTTGATATGCGGCACGTGGCATTTAAGATCTCAACGGTTGAGATTTAAAATCTAAACATCAATGTTCTTTTCAAGCCCCACATTGAATCTGCAATTTTTTGGGTTTCCCTCTGTTGTATTTAACAATTATGTGTTTGTTGGAGTTAGTTATACTCTTCTATCCGTGTATGACATTATTGTTAAAATTAATTATTTTTACGAATATATCACTTATTATAATATTAAAAAAATCAGATATTATATTATTATGATAATTATATTTTAAATTATATTAAAATTAAATAAATAAATTATATATATATATATATATATATATATATAAATCCTGGATCCACTCTTCACCTCCTTATGTTGAAAAAAAAAATGAGAAATTAATACATTACTCTCAACAATTCATTTTCTTAATTACTTCCATACTCATTTTTTCATTCAAGTTGTAGATATTATTAGCACATATTCATTACCCTGGCCTGGGTAGTAGATAACGGAAAATAGAAGAGTAGCCAAGAAGATGACACAAACCAACTACCTAACCGAAAGCTTATTTCAATGAGTTTATTCCCATGGCCCCTCAAACATTTTAGAAATTACATTCTATTCTTAAAAATTAGATATTTAATTAAAACAAAATATAATTTTAATAATTAAAAAAGAGATAAATAAATTTTAGTCTCTATATAATTTAAAATTTTAATATTTGTTTTTTAAAAAAATTCTCAATTTTTAGTTACTAATATTTTTTTAATTCATTTTTAGTTGTTATAAAAAAATGATATTTTTAGGCAAAAAGTCTCTAAAATCAAAATAGAAATTAAAAGTGAATAAAATATTTTTAAAGACTAAATTTAAAATTTCATAATTTTTTAAAAATTGAAAATAAATTTAACCTAAAAAAATATTCACCCTTCACTCTTATATTATAAAAATAATTTTTTTTGGAACTCTTATTAATTGAGGACTCATTTTTAAAAATTAAACTTACAATATCATAATTTTGTAGAAATTAAAAATATATTTAACCTAAAAACATGTGCTATAACCGGCAGTGATCACATATTAGATACTCTAATTGAAGGATAGAAAACGTATCTATCATAAAAAATAATTTATACATACATTCTCTTTTTACATTTTGTGGACCGAATTTAATACATGTATATTAAAATAAATTAATAATATAATTAAAATATAATGATATATAATTATGAGTCAAACTCATTTAATAAATTTTAATGAATGGTAAGATTTGAGCAATTGAATGTTTAATATTAGAAGTATAAGAATGGCATATTCAACCACTACCTTTGGTGTTGAAATATTGTTTACGGAAAACAACTTCTCCAACTCAAATCATGAAAGACGACTCGAATCTAGTGCCAAGAAAATTAAATTGATGGAACTGATTTTTGATTCATATGACACAAGAACAAAGAAGGATATATAATTAGAATAACAATATTTATGTACAGAATTGTGATTATTCTTTACGCGGACATTTTTTGTGATCGGTGATTCTTGCAACTGAGATTTTGAAAAACATTCTTCATTTTTTTCATTAAAGTTTTTTTCATCTCATTCAAAAGCACATTTTATAAATACGCGGTGGCACATTTCAATTAACTAAACAAACTGGTCTTAATGCTGACCATGCGAATATTTTTAATTAACCTTTTTTAATAAAAGAAAAATAAAGTAGCTCTTAAAATTCAACTTGCCAAACTGACATTAATTAAGTGACCATTTCAATTGTAAAGACAATAAAAATTACTAATTTAAATATTTTTTAAACACTATTAAACAATAGATCACATATGAAATATGTCTATAGTAGAAGTTAACTTTATCTTCACCATAAATGTTAAAAGTAAGTTAGGTGGGGTGTATTGAATTAAAATTTTAAAGGTTTGAGATTAAAAAATCTTGTAGTATTAATTTGGGACAATCAAGATTTTTAAAATTGGATTTACAAATCTAGTGATATTCAATTAATATTTTTTTACCATTTAAAAAAAAATTTGTGATATTAAATAAATAAATTTTGATAGATTATTTATACAATGAATTTTTTATTTTGCAAGTATCATCTTTTATGTATTGATTAATGTACGTTTCTTATCGGTAATACACACAACTTCTCTTAGTAAATAGTCATACAACTTAGATTCACACATTTTTTTATGAAAGTCAACTAATACACATATCTTGTTTGGTAGTGCAACTCTTGGTTATCACAATATCACTTTTGTAATTCACACATACATTAATTGTGCCATAAAAATAAAATTTGTCCTAAATTTACAGGTGATAATTAATGTAAGCTGACTGATTTAATTCAGACACTAATATTCATTTATGCATTTGTGATTAATACAAATTTACGTGTTTGATGCAAATAATTATTATCAATATAGATTTTGATTTACGCATGCTGTTTAATCGAACATTTATTAATTAACTACATTTTATATTGAGTGTAACTATAATTTATTTATGCATTTGATGGAGGATATTTAATTTTGATATGTGTAGCTTAAACTAAGTAATGATAAGGAATTTTTATTTGTAAGGAATTTTTGAAAAAAGGGTTAGATAGAGTTTGTTATACTAAGACTTAATAGAATTTAAATATTTACTTAAAATTCATAAAGAACGAGTTTTAAAGAACATGTTTTTTAAAATTCATAAATATTTGTTAAAAGAACGTGTTTCTAATATTTCTCTTCAATATTTACTTAAAATTCATAAAGTCAATTGAAATCTTATAAATCTATAAAGTCATTTCAATATAAAACAAATCTTATAATATAAATTTATTGAAATTCAATTTATAAAATATTAATTTTAAAAATCTTTTAAAAAATTACAAACTATTACAATCTCTTTTAAAATACACAATACTTTTATTTGCAAAAATTGTTTCTTTTTTTAAATTTCAATCTAATAATGCAACGATAGATCATTCGTTAAAAATTATTCAAAATTTTAACTGCAATTATATTTCAAAAAATATAAATTTTAAATAAAAATAAATGTTAATAATATTCTCCAAAAAATATAAATTAAATAAAATATACATATATATATATATATATATATCTCTAAAAATTTACTTCCTAAAATTATTCTACTCGGTGTTAAAATTTCAGATATATTTTTTTAAAAGAAAATTTCGGTGTTAACTCCGATCCATATAAATTAGTTTAAAAAAAATTTAAAATTTGAAGCATTATAAAATACAAAAGTTTGACTTAATATTATTAAATAATATTAGTTGAATAATTATAAAAAAAGATCGCACATGTGATCGTTTTATTCGTAAATACATAGAAGTATATAATGAGGAATGTTGAAAGGATGTATCGTTAAGAAAGAATGGAGAAGTCAAGGAAAAGAGTATTGCTAACCTCAAACGCTGACGAAGTTTCACAGGGCATTGCTTACCATTTAGCTAAACAAGGATGCAGGTCAATAATAACACACTCTTCATTTCTTCTTCATTAATATTCTTATTATTCATTTAATTATTCATTTTTATTTATTTAGGTTGGTTTTAATGGGAAACGCAACAAAATTACAGAGCATTGCAACTAAAATAACAGATTCCGTTTTCGCTGAAGGCGTTGCCGTTACTGATCCTGTTGTTCATGTTGTTGGATTGGATATGGAGAACCAATCTGAATCTGTTTTCCATGATGCTGTTGATAAGGCTTCTAAGATTTTAGGGAAATTGGATGCTTTTGTTAACTGTTACTCTTACGAAGGTTAAAAACATACTTTTGAATCAAAAGTAAAGTTGTCCTCAAATTTTGAATACAAGTGATTAAGTGATAAAAATAGTTTTTGTATTAGGTTGTTACTACGTTTTAGATCAATTTCAATTTTACATAATCAATTTCATTCAAAACCTTGTTTAGCAAATGCTCACCCAAATGCTCTAAGTCCTTTCAGCATGTTAGGCATTTAAGTAGTCCCCGATTAGGAATTGGGGCTAGTTTAACTAATATATGCACATTCAGGACTGTTTTTTAAAAAATAAAATCATTTAAGGAGGCATAGTTTTTATTATCAAGAGGCTAATATCAAAATATTAGACCATTTAGAGACTAATTTTTTATTATTTATTCGTTCTCTTAGTGATAATATGATTTTATATGTGAAGCTTGGTTTCTTTTTATGGTTTCTTTCATGAGCTTGAGTGTTGGTCTACTTTTTGTTTGTGAATCTATAACCTGAATGAACTGGGGTTTTATTCATTTCAAACAGGAAAGATGCAAGATCATCTCGAGTTATCTGAGAGCGAGTACAAAAAAATAGTTAGCATAAATTTCATGGCAGCGTGGTTTTTGTTAAAGGCTGTTGGCCAAAGGATGCGGAAATTCAACACAGGAGGGTCCATTGTATTTATAACATCGATAGTTGGTTGTGAAAGAGGTATTTATCCAGGTGCTGCTGCATATGCCTCAGCCTTGGCTGGAGTTCAGCAGTTAGTTCGAGTAAGAGAACATCTATTAGAAACTTTTGTTTTAAATTTATCTTTTTGTTCTGCAGATAACATTATTACGGTACAGTCAAATCATTTATTTGAAAATCATCTAGTAAAAATAACTCTCTAAATAAAAACAATGATTTTTATGACTTAGTGATTATTGATATGATATTGTCCTTGTGTAATGAAATTTCTTGATTTGCACTGCAAATATTTTTTACTTTCATTGAAGATCAAACTTTTCGTCTGACTTTTTCTGCGAAAACTTGTGTTTCAAATACAGTTGAAACTGATTTAGCACCAATGATTCATTTATATGGTTACTTTATGGCCCGTGGTCACGAAAAATCAATTACTTTATTGCTCGTGGCAAAAGGTATATTAGTCATTTGGATTATATCTTTGTTGGCTAGTTTTCTACATTAATACAAGAAATTTAGTAGATATACTTTTAGAGCTGTCCCTGCACGGATTACACAAGAGATGAAGAGGGAATTTGTATGCGTTTGCTGCATGCTAGAGAATGAGAAATTAAAATAAGAGTTATGAGAAGGATGATGATGGGTAACTGAGATAGTACAGGGTTAATGGGGAATTGGTAAAAGTATGAACTCTCCTTTCTTTACATACTCATTAATCTTTACCATCACTCATAACTAACTACTGTTATTTACAACCAAACAATTAACCCCCTAACTAACAGCTCAATCAATGCTGTCAAATAGCCGCTATAGCATAGCGAAATTGAACAAATCGCCATTGTTCCACAATATGCTATTTTGTATAACGCGTTGCCAAATAGCCGCTATTGCAGCACTATAACGTAGCGGAATTTCAACTAACCACTATTTTCCGCGATCCACAATGAACTCTATTCATTGTCCACTACTCCTCGAGTGTGCACTATTTATTCAATCTCTGTTTGACTGCACCTTGTCCCTATAAATATCACCCGCTAGAGTTGCATTGTTGTCCCCAAGGTTAAATGCTGGGAGTTCATTTTGAAAAGCTATAGTATCCTCCCAAGTGGCTTTCCTATATTAGAAGCTGATGCACCACACCAGATCACTGCCCTGATTTTGAGTGTAATCCTTCTCTAATAGGAAATTGAGGCTTTTTTTTATCAGTGTGCACCGTGAATTTCTTACCAAGGAGATTGGGACGTCAATGTTGAAAAGCTAGTACCAAAGCTATTAACTTCATCTCATAGACTGGTTTTCTGACTGTGCCTTGTGACAAAGCTTTGCGGAAGAATGCAATAGGTCTCTTGTCCTGGAGAATGGCTTTCTGAAGTCTGGCATAACATGCATTGGAGTCTCTGTCATAGCTTTCTGAAGCAGTTTGATAGTTGATCAGCTTGTTGACTCCATTGAAACGCCCCTTCTTCAATAAATCAGTGAGGGGCTTGGCAATTTGCCATAATCTCTGACAAAGCGTTGTTAATATCCAGTGAGTCCAAGGAAACCCCACTAAGTGTTAACTGTTTTTGTTGATAGCCAATTAGCCATTGAAATATCACATTTACCTTGCATTTTCCATAGAAACTCTCCATTTTGATATGATGTGACCCAAATATTTTATCCCCCTGCTTCCAAAGTTGCACTTTTTTTGGTTAGCATAAAACTTGGCTTGCTGTAGAGATTTTAATTCTTAATCAAGGTGTCAAAAATGGCTCTCCCTATGTAAATGAGGATATCATAAAAGAATGTCAATACAAATTTCCTCGAAAAGGCTGCAATATTGAGTGAGTTCATAGCACATTGAAAAATAACTAGGGCATTTGCTAATCCAAAAGCCATGACTGAAAATTCAAAATGTTCTTGATGTGTCCTAAATGCAAACCCTAGAATAGACCTGAAAGTTTGAAAATGTTGGGTCCCCTTGCATCCTCACTGTTCACCCTTGGTGTTTGAATTCTGTGGATGTAATCCAAATTTCGGATATCTCTCCCAAAAATGCCAGCCAGGCAACCCCCAAAATTGCATCTTTCCCTCCAAGTTCAAACAGAGAGAAATGTCCTTCAAATTCATGACTTGCTGTCTGAAAAGTGAAAACTCATCTCCTTGCAGCAGTCTTGTGCTTCCTTTTTTAATCCATCACCCAATTGTATAGAGGATTTAGGGTGACATCTGCCTTAGCTAACTATCTTTTAAAGGGATAAATCGCATAAAACTAAATCGGTTACTATAGAAAATGAACTTTTACCTCCATTATGACAATTTCCTTTCCTTTTATGTTCATCACTCCCTACCCTAATGGATAACTCCTTACTGTTATTTACAAGTTTTAACCAATCAATTAACCACTAACTAACAACTTCTCCTTTCAATGTTCCCTCCTCCTCCTAGAGTACACTATCCGTTGTCTCAATGTTGACTGCACCTTGTTCCTATCAGGTGAGGAAATCAAGTGAGAAGGATAGTTCAGGTTCTGTTCCTAGTTCAACTTAAAAAAAATGAAAAAAAGAAAACATCCCCACCCTGCAAAAGGGGAAAGTATATTTTATAGTGCTCTTGAAGCTTTTGACCCCCTTCTTGTCTTCTTTGCATTATTTATAAATATTCTTATTCCTCCCATTGTCGAGTTTATCTTTCTTTTGACATCTATTTTATATATTAAATGCATTCATTATTCTTTCAATCTGTTTGTAAATTGGGGACTTCTTTTATTCTAAAATGTATGAAATCAAATTTATGTACATTAGTAATCGAATTGGAAGATAAGGTTGCAATCCATTTGAAACTGAAAGCATGTAGTTAGAATTGGAAGAACCAGCTTTGATTTGGCTGAGGTGATATGCCCAAAAGATGCATTGCATGTTTAATCGAGTTAATCTAATTAGTTATCCTTAAGCAAAAGGAAAAAGGCACTATGTGATCAGTTGAGATGATTAAGTCAAACTGAGATTGTTTACAGCTGATAAATAAATTTACATGGCTTGGCTTATATCGATGTGGTATGTTATATGGCATGATATAATTTATCTATGCCTATTCTGAAGCCGATATTAGTACTCGAAGTTCCTATTCATCTGTACCAACTTCTGTAATTTGATGCTGCGATTGGATTATTCATTATCTCATATACAAGCCATGTCTTGTGAAGCTGCTCAGATATATATACTATTGTAGCTTAATTAACTATAAATTGGCTATTGCACAATCCAAGAAAGCTTTTACTTACATTTCATATTTGGAAATATTAGAAAGTCTTGTGATCTTTAGTGTTATCTTCTATTCACACATTATTGTTTATATAAGTTGAGTCTCTATCGATTTGTTTTGTTCAGGCATCGGCTATGGAGATAGGGAAATACCAGATCAGAGTTAACGCCATTGCGCGAGGTCTTCACCTGGAAGATGAATTCCCATTATCAGTGGGAAAGGAAAGGGCAGAGAAGATGGTGAAAGAGGCAGCACCACTTGAGAGATGGCTTGATGTTAAGAATGATCTTTCATCTACAGTCATCTATCTAATTAGTGATGGGTCATGCTACATGACAGGAACAACGATATATGTTGATGGAGCACAGTCTATAACTAGGCCTAGGATGCGTTCCTTTATGTGATGATTGTTACTCACAGCTGCCACTGAAAGGAACTTATCAAGGGATGTTTGTTCATGCATCTGTTTTATCCTTGTGCATAACAAATTGCATGATTTATCCAAAAACAAAGTCAAAATTTGGGTTTGATAGCAATATTTTGCTATGCCCTTAAGATATATATAGATTATTGAGTGTATGTTAAAGTTGCAGCTTTACTAAATAAATTTGTGGAAATATATAGTTGTATTGTAATGTAATGCTCTGATCAATGAACCAAAGTTGTATGAAGTTGATCCGGGCTTTATGCAGAAATGAGAGGCCCAAAGCCCATCTACAATTGAAAAATTTGGATGAAAAGAAGTTAGTACAAAAATAATCTTCTGGTCTATTAACACTAATGCTCAGAAGCTTGCGCTATACAAAATGCAGAAAGAGATCTTAGTTGATTCACTCAAATGTTTATTTATTTTTTGTTACATCCAATCTTTATTTTTTTTTCACCATGCAAGGACCAATATAAGTACTGTTTTACCCACAACATCTTCAACCTTAGAACCTGAGTCATTGTCTCACAGAACTTCTTCACACTAAATATTACTGGCTAATATTCTTTTACCTCTTTTTTTTTCCGAATTACTGCACACATTCAACTAATATAATTCTCTCATCAACTAGCTTGGAAGATACAAAAACAGTGTTCTTCTATTATTCAATCTTTAGCCACATGTTGAAATAGATGTTCCTCACTCCATATAGTTGTTAGTGACCATTAAATGTGATTTAAATTTGTTCTACAGTACCATTTGTGTCATTTTCTCTTTTATGTCAACAAAAGCAACTTTGGTTTTGTTGACTGTTCTAATAACCTTCTGGGAGGATTCATTTTGTAGCATTTTGAGTTGCTTTATGAGACATTAAAAAATGTCGGTAGAAGTGATTACACACACTAAATATGGAGAAAAAGAAAAATTTCGGGTTTGAACCCACACTCCAACATATCAAATATCTTTGCAACTACCATATAAATTATACTTACAAAATTTAAATTAATTAATCTTTTATCTTCCTAGTCGGATTTTCTCCAATCGGGGATCCAACATGAGCATGTCCTTTAGCTAGAAATTCAAGGATTTGATCCTTTGACTAATTCAAGGATTTGATCCTTGACTGTGTGAGGATATTTTAGTTGAGACTTGATTATTCCAATGAGAACTCTTGGCTTGTAGACGGTTGAAATTCTTATGAGAATTATTCCAAGCCAAGTGTTTATTATAGTAAGCTTATGATACCCTTCTGATTGCTTGGAACAATCTTTTGAAGCTCCTTTTCATCTTGTGCTACTTTCATTTAACCATGATAGCTTTCTTTTATAATTGTTGGTATAACTACTTGACCATCTAACCATGTTGAATTTGATTTTGACATTTTATTATAAATATTCTAAAGGATAATCTGAAATCTTTTTCATAAAAAGTGTAAAGCCAGTTTAATTAGTTAATAACAACATGCATGATTCTCTACACGTTGAGTTCTAAGATTATGCACTTTATATACTTTACAAGTTAATGAATAACCAGCGTATGATATGACCCCAAAAAAGTTATATACTTTCCAAGACTCTCCTTGTTAAGAATGTTAAATTAACAACAAAAAATTATATTAGTAAAGCTCATTTTAAGTTATTCAATTCATTCATACGACCTTTCAATAAAAGCTGACCAGGAATTCCTCCTTGACCATGTATGGTCAAAAAAATATTTATAAATATTATACTCATTTAATGGTTCAAACCATTTATGGCAAAGTCCTATTTCTCCTGTCCATAATATTTTGTTGAGATGCCCATAGACCAAAAAAGTTGTTTGATTTGTCATTCTCATAAAAAAAAATGACCTATCACTTTTCTCCATGATTATTCCTTATTGTTTAAGTATTAGTACCTTTTTCATTCTAAATGCCTCAATCGTTTGGATTGCCTTACTAAATAATGAGAAAATAATGTATTGTTTAAGTTCCTTAAACAAGTGATCATAAAAAACATCCCTTAAATACAATCTAAATCTTCAAGGAGATTAATCTCTACAATTACATACAAAGAATACCTTAATTAATTAACCGAAATTATCAACTTGTCACTAAGGCTCATAATCTACATAAAACCAAATAAATCAACAAGTAAAAAAAATGGTTTCATGTTCAAATATCTTACTCTTTTACATCAACTTCATTAGTAGTAATTTTCAAAAGCAATAATACAAGATTGATAAGACAGATACTCTAGACAAATGGAATAGAAATCATTGGTTATAATGCTTTGGAATATGATATTTCCTTTAAATAAATCTTTTGTGATCCATTCAATATAGGACAATTTCACAGCCACTCATAAGGTTGTCCTTTAAACCTTTTGCATAGCCAATGACACATACACACAAAAAAATACATATACTTACACTAGCAAATTACAAACTCACATGTCTGCCATAAACAAAATGACAATGCTATATAAAATTTACATAGGATAGCAAAATCTTATCAAAATCAAAGTAAACAAAAGCATGTCGGTCTTAAAATTGAGACCATATACATTTGTTAGCAATAATATTGTTTGTCAGTACTGTAGAAGTAGTAAGCCATTGGCTGTGATAATCAGCTAGACTTGTTTGTATTTTTTGGATCAACCAGAAAGCCAAATATGCACCTGTTCAAGTCGAATTGACCGTCTCAATCATCTTCATCACATTTTCAAGTTCCAACCTCAGGCATTTGAGGGACCTACCATGAGATGGATTGAAAAATTAGCAGACAAAGAGATTCTAAATTGGTTAGACATACCAATAATTAAACCACAAACACTCCCCACCATTTTATCTTAGTAAAACTTCAGCCACTGATTCTTGAATCTCTTTTCCTCTCTCTCTCTCCCTCTCTCCCACACAATCACAATCTCTCTTGATTTTACCAAACGAGAGTCTTACAAAAGAATATCTTATGGGGCCTTTTCCGTTAAAAACACAGTTTTTATGCAATCTGGAAGATACTTTTGGACAAAAACACAATTTTTTCTCCGTTGGAAGTATACTTTCAGACACCTGTGGTTTTTGAGAAACGTGAGGTGAAAAATGAAGCTTTATGACTTTGCGCCTCTTTTTAAGGGCCGGCATATTCTTGGGTGAGGAAAAGGCGATTCAGGCCGAGTACCAAGACAAGCAACTCTTAACCACTTGATGTTTCAGATGGATTACATTTAGAATCACGGTAGAGCATCCCCTTGTCATGAGCTGATAAGTGATCTGAATCGTCTGAAATCTGAAAGGGGAAGCTCGAAAAGTTCAATTCTTCAGCAGTTATCTAATTTGCAGTCGTTTTTTTTAGTTTGACCTTTGACTTCAACCTGCTCGGTTATTTTTTTATGCTGCCGAAATTGAGCATCGCTTTCACATCTTAAGAACATTAGCAGCCTGAAAGTTGCCAAGGATAGAGTGCCACAAAGAAGCAGTGAATCATTCATGAATCTATTTATCCATTCTAGGAAAGGTCGCTTCGTTTCAGATGTGTACAGGTAATCCATAATTGTGGAATGATTTTATTCGCCCGTCCCAACCGGCAGTCACGATGACTAGACCCCACGCATGACAGTTGGAAGTACTCTTGCAAGAGGATTTCAAGAACTTGTATGCAGATTTGTGCAATGCTGATTTTTTAGACTTGGGACTCGAAGTAGGGAGCTTCTCCTCGGGCCAAGTTGCCGAACCTTTCGGAAAAGAATCCAAGAAAAAATCTTGGCTTAGAGAAAACGACGAGGGGGGATCGAGGCACATAGCTTGGTTTGGCCTCTTATTTAGGACATCCAATTTTTTAGCATTTTCGATGTTCTCAGACTTCAAACCACACCAAGGCACCGCAACAGATGCATCTGAGAAAAACCGCTCACAGGACCTAATCTTCTTAGCTTTCACAGGGCGAGATTCATCGTCACTAACATTCCACAGATATATATTGGAGTCCTCAGTGGCTGATAAAATGTGCTTACCGTCTGAAGTCAAAGTTGCGGACATTACACTCCCTGCACTAAGGCCTGAAAACAAAATATAGAAATTGTTGGAAACAAGTACTCGAATTAAAACGACCCGCGATCTTTTTAAAATGTGACTACAAACTGATACAAAAAACTTGAAAAATGTAATGAAAAAAAATACCTTTGAATTTGCCGATGACATTAAGCCCTTCAATGATTCTGACTTGTGAATCAGCACAGGTAACCATAACTTTGTTACAATCTTGTGGAAGAAACTGAAAAACATATAATAATCAGTTAGCTACAGAACAGGAAGCTTATATGAGAAAGACAACAGAACTCAATTGGCACAAAAGGAAAAAGTAAAAACAATACCTGAAAGCCGGTTATTCCTCTCCCAGGAGATTTCTTTTTACCAAGTAAGCATAATTGTGATTGCATCTGTAAGTGATTATCTGATTCAAGCAAAAACAAAAGCAAGCCCAACAATGTTATTACTTCAGGAAAATGCAAGAAAATGCATCTTTTCGCAAAAATGAATTTGAAGCACTTAAACTTGAGCAGGATAAAAATCGACAAAATCATGGCTATAACTGGTGTAGGTAAAGGAAAATATCAATATATATGTTAAAAAGAATATACCTGATACATTGTAAAACCGACAATTGCCTGTCAAGGAGCCAATAATCCCTACCTGCATAAGGTAAACCATTCGCCCGCAATTAATTTCCATAGAATCGTCATTTCTACAGAAGGAATTTGTTAAGAAACTATACCTGTCCATCAGGTCGATAGCAAACTGCAGTGACAATTTCCTTGACATCGGTCCAATCGACAACGTGACATTCAGGAATTGCCCATATGCGGATTTTTCCGTCTATTGATCCGCTGATGAAATAATTATCATCCACAGGATTGAATTGTATGCATGTCACTACAAAACCATTATCATAAGATACAATTTGTGAGAAAAATCCAAGTGATACCGAAACAGATAACAAGGACAGAAAAGGCGTTGAGGCATACCATAATTACTGTGTGAGAAAACTTTCAAGCAGCAGTCACGTCCGACTTGCCACAGACGGACGGTTTTATCAACCGAAGATGACAACAGATACTGCAACAACAAAATATGGATAGAGATCCGAATCAATTTCCGCAGAATTTCAACTACACCATAATGCATAATGTATTATTTAGCTCATTAAATAACTGAATTTATAACGTTCACTCACATTATTCTTTGACCAAGAGAGATCCAGAATTTCGCCTCTATGCCCTTGAAACTCATGCAATGGTTTCTCCAACAACCGGAAGACCTTTGGAGGGAAAATGATGCATGCTGAATCTGATGTCTTTTTAAGGGTCTTCACTTTGCTCATTTTATCCTTATCGATAAATAACGGTGTCAATTCAGAGAGATCGTTCACCGTAAAGTAAATGCAGGATGTATCAACTTCTGGAATGTTGATTTCGTTATGTCTCTCATCCTCAACCACTTGCCACAACCTCACGATTCCATCTTCGCCGGCACTAGCAAGATACTGCCCGTCAGGACTGAATTTCATGGTAAAAATTGGTCCTTCGTGTGCTTGAATATCTTGCCCCGTATAAAGAGCCGAAAGTTCCTTCGTTTGTTTCCTACATTGCCGAACCTTAACTCTCTGAATCCTACAAATCGAGAACGCAACACCGCCTTCTTGTCTCCCGTTATTAGACTCACCTTGCTGCCTATCCATCATGCACGTTATCGTACGTAGTCTTTTTAACCAACCCTTTCTAGCCTTCTTCGCCCGCAACTCAGACACACCTGTCTCTTCAAACTCCCTACCAATCTCGCGTTGGCAAGCAGGAGACACCCCGGCAACATTCTCATATTCATTAGAAACCACCAATTGATCCAAACCTACTTCCCTACCATCATCATTCTCCACATGCTGCCCTACTCCACTAACCGAATCCCTATCTTGGCATGCCAAATTCTCCATCAAACCATACTTCGATGAATTCAATGAAGACAAACAAGACATCGACGAACGACTCGAAAAGAAATCATCCATAAAACCACAACTTTCGGTAACACTCCCAACACCATCTTTCATTCTACTCATCTCATCTTCCCTTACATCTACTAAATTCTCATTCTCAAGGCTTTTTTGATCCAAACTCAATTCCATCCACTTTAAAAACTTACTCCTTCGCTCTCGAACACTATGGGGACTCCTAGTCCACAATTCATAACCAAAATCTCTCAACAAACCCTCCACCATTGGACTAGAATCAGTTTCAGGGTTATCAGTAACACCGTCATTTGCATCTGAGATTAACACAGCATCATCTTGAGCATCAAAAAATTGAACTTCTTCATCACTTAACCTATCCATTATTCTTCTTATTCAACCCATGAAATCACCCTCAAACAAGCAACATTTCAAGCAAGTGGCAGAATGTAGCAAAATCCTTATTTCCAAACTATATATACACACAAACACAAACAAACAAAAAACACAGAAATCAATATCAAACAATATGAACATGATTTTTTTATTTAAGAAAAAAAATGATAATAATAAAAATAAAAATAAAAACAGAAACCAAGAGATCCAACAGAGATCCCAATTCATACCCATTGAACCAAGTCTTACATAGAACAACGATTCCCCAATTTTTTAATTACAAAATCACTTGTAATAAATAATAATAATAATAATAATAATAATAATAAAAATAAAAATTGTAATTTTATAAGAAAAATTAAAAATGAACCCATGTTTTGAAACACAAAAAAAGGATCAAATTTTGAAAACCCATCAAGATATTTTTGAAGGAAATACAAAAGGGTTGCGTTAAAAGTAAGAAATGAATAAGTAAAAGAGGAAAATTGTAACAAGGGGGAGAACATTTTCTTTTTTTTAAGGAAGAGGGGAAAAAATGGCATGCTTACATAGATGTGTAATTTGGTTTGTTTAATGTGAAGAAGAAGATTTATGTCTTGAAAGCGAGGAAGACGCAGATCGAAGCAGCAGCATCATCCATGAAAGATTGGAACATTCTCTCTCTCTCCCTCTCTCTCTCTCAGACATACATAGGAAGAAACACAATGGAACTAGGTGGAAGAGGAAAGAAAAACTAAAATATTTATTATTAATTTTATGTAAAAAAAAACAAAAAGAACCGTAATAAAATGAAAAGGACAAAAAATATGTTATTTTTCATAAAAACGATAAATAATTAGTATTAATTAATTAGTTCGATTCAATGCCCGTTTATTATCGTTTTTTTAATAAAATAGTCAACATTTTAAAGCGTTTCCAATTTGTTGAGTTTTTTTTTTTAAATGAAATTTTTTTATTAAAAAGTATTTTATTTTTTATAAGAATTGGATGGATATATTTTTTTAATATTTTGTTTTTGAGAAATATTTTTTTTAATAGTTTAATAAATATATATAGTGGAGTTTAATTTTCATGCACTAACAAATTTTAAACGGTAAAAACATCATGAATATGATATTTATTAATTACAATAAAAATTAAATATTTTTAACAATCTAATAATTATAATTAATTGACGATGTAAAATATATATAAATTAAATTTTATCAGTGTTAGTGTGAATTTGTTTTACACTCTATAGAAATGTGTTATATATTATGTCATACTAATACACTGTAATTATCCAAATGAAGTGATTTAACAAGATATGGGCCTTTTTTATAGAAAAAAATTAGGGAAAGAAAAAAAAACTATTAATCAAAGTGTCTAGCCATCATTTTATAATTATGTTGGAAGAGATTTAAACTACGTAGACATTACAAAGTTAAATTACGTCAATGTTAAAAAATTAACTTCATGTATAATAAAATATAAGACTTTTATTGAATGTTATAAAATTAAATTACACAAACAATATTTTTGTATAGAAAAGAAATATATATTATTAGTATAAAATTATTTTACACTTAAATTCAATAACAATCATGTATTTTATTAAATCATTTTACTTAAGTTTAATTTAACAGTATAACATAAAAAAATAGATAATTGACGGTAATTAATATAAAAAAAATTATTTTAGATAGACATTACATATCCATTACACTCTCTTTTTTATAATTATAACTTATTAAAAGTGATTGTTTTTATTAAATTATTGTATCATTGATCGCAATTGCAAAAATTAATCCATTGAGATAATTGAATTTATATTTTCAAATATTAAAAGTGATTTTTGTTTTTCTTAAAAAAATGAAAAAATAAAAAATAAAATTGATAAAAGATTAGTATTTTTACTTTATTTTCTAAAAAAAAGCGTAATAAAGTAAAGCAGAAAAGGAGGACAAGCACATTGAAATTCGTGAACGGATGACCCGAGAAACGGGACATTGAGAGCCTGCAAATTTAGCACGTCTCACTCAACATTTTGTGCAATTTTACAATAGTCATTAAAATAACACAACTTATTTAACTGTATATCTTTAAAGTCTCTCAATTGTACAACTTATGATTTATAATTAATTTTTTAAATAAAAAATTAATTATCTTACAAATTTTTCTTTAAAATAATATGAAAGTAAATATTTTTATGTGTACTTTAATATTAAATATACAAAACTTAGACACAAACATGACCAAATGAAATTTCACATGTTGGTAGTGGTACATTTATGAGTTATTTGTACATATTATGTTTTAAATCTCATGATCACAGAATAAATATTTTTATTTCAAATTGTAATTTTTTGGTTATTTCCTAATTGTAATTTTATTGTAAATTTATATATGTACTATTTTAAAAAAAAAATATTACTCTCTCCATTTTAAAATAAATATTGTTTAAATTTTTTGTACGCGATAAAAAAATGATCATTTTACCAATCTATCCAAATTAATTATTGATTGATTTTTTACTATCACAAATATAAAGTAAAATTATTTTTGTGAAGTAATTTACATATTAATAATTAAAATATTAAAAAAAATAATTAAAATTATCTTAAAAATTAAGAATAATATTCATTTTAAAACCATATTTTTTAAAATAATACTC
>JBBPBO010000001.1:72104535-72137712 GCA_037974295.1 Cicer cuneatum | reverse complement strand
TATATATTACCAACTTTTGGTGTATTTTTTATTGCAATTTTACCTTCATTTAAATTTTTTACTTATAATTTTATCTTTCTTTATTTAATTAAATAATTTAACATACCTGTTATTTAAAATCTGAATCACATTTGATCTAATCCTAATTAAAATTTTAAATTAATTCTAATCAAATCTTTAAATAAATCTTAACAAATCAAATATTTTTTTACTCACTTATCGAATCAAATCTAAACTAATCATAATACAAGTTTGAATTAACAATATAGTAATTAAAGTAAAAATAACCATAATAAATAAATGATATAATTTTGTCTATAGCTTAAACTTAAGCGTAATTTTTACCATGATGGTATACTCATAACCTGATTCATGTAATTCAAAAAATGTTACTAGAGTCCACTTACCTTAATTCTCAAATTACTTCACTTTTTTACACTAATTTTTAAAATATTTCCACAAATATCTCTACATGGATGGAGGATGGATGTAGATTTTTTTTTTTAAATATCCTTAATTTTAAAATAAAATTTTCAATCTATCATTTTTTTTCAAATTATGTACCAATAAATCCAAATTTTTTAATAAGACATCACATCCTAAAAATATGGTCATGCAATAATTTTTAATTTTAGTAATAAATGGCATATTGGGAAGCAACCATTTACCATTTTGTTAAATATATCTTAAATTATTGTAGTGTAATTAATATTTTATGATATAATACTTGACCAATAGGATTAAAATAACATTTTTGCTAAGAACAAAAAACAACATTTGAACTATGGGTTGAAAAATCCTTACTCTTATATGGTACAAAACAGAGCAGTCATTCTCACGCATGGGAGTCTTTTCCTTCGATCCAAAAACATTACTCTTCAATTCATCATTCTCTCTTTATGCAATTTATTCAATATCTAGATTCATCTACAATTTGTATCTATGATTGATATCTATGTTGATACAATTAGTAAATATCTATATATAATTGATCTTCAATTTGAGATAATTTGTATCCACAATAAGCGTGGTTGAGTTAATAGAGATGTTATACAAAGTTATGTCAGAAAAAACTGTGTTATATGTATATCCACTTCTTAAGAAAAATAATTTGAAGCATGTAGATTGGAAATAACTCAAGTATTTTACATGATTCAATTTTAATTGAAGTGCATTGATTCTTTCAACCGAACAAATTGGTTTGAATATTATTTATAGGCAATAGCTGTAAAATCAATTAACAATAAATAAGGAAAATGCTATTTTTGCTAAAGTGCCTATTTTACTTTCCAAATATACCATTTAAAGCTTTTTTTTTCCCTTAGTATGAGTTTTTAAAATGAAAAATTGGTAACTTGTGCGATTATTATGTTATTATATATATATATATATATATTATCTTTGATCATAAATAAAAAAGAAAATTAAATTAATAAAAATTAATATAATTAATCTATAATTTTATCCAAATATATTAACTTTGTTGACTCAATTTTTTTAATAATTTTATATTATTTGTTTTATTCTTGGGAGTTGTTGACTTTAAAATAGCTTAATTTCTCTTTTTTTCATGGTTAAATTCTCACTCCACCTAATAAAAAGTTTTCTTTTTCTAACTTTATGGTTGGTGCAAAGGAGGCATTACAATACCACATAATAAAAACTAAGATTATATGAAGACTAAAAATAAATTTACACACATTAGTGCAGTAAAAAGGAGATAAAGGGGTTCGTCAATCTACTATAAATAAAAACACACAAAAATAGTAGGATATGTGTTTTTTATGGGAGGAAACATGTAATTCATTAGAGTGGCGTTGGACATAGTTCATAGTTACCATAAACTATAATCTTTTTACTAATAATAAGATTGAATTATAACTGCTCTATAGTCGGAGATATAGTAATATAATTGACTAAACTTAGGAGTCAAACATTGTGTTTTATTGTTTGATTTATCTTTTTTACTAAAGTTATTGTTCTAACAAGTAGTAAGAGATTTTCGCATCTTAAACAAGTGATGAAGGGTTTGATTCTTGAGTTTTATGTAAGGAGAAATCTAGTTGATAAGAAAGAACTGATCATGATGTGTGTCTCACAGGTTAGAGATTAATAACAATTTATTGAATGATAGATCTTTCGTATATCTATAAGATTCATTTCTTTTTTAAAAAGATGATATCACTTTTTTTACCATCAATGAAATAACAAAATATTTGACTTTAAAATCTAGGTGAAGTCTAAGCTTGATCATCTTTATAACTGATATGGTCCACTGTGAATTAGCACTTAAAAATTATAAAAAATTCTAAGGAAGGTCAACTATATTCTTAAGAACTAATAGTTTACGACTTTACTAGTTTTTATGGATAAAACGATAATTTGATTGATGTCGATTTAATACAAAATATTTATTTATTTATTTTTTACTAAACTAGTATCAATTAACTCATTATCTCTATCATAAAAATAAAAATAATCATTAACATCTATTTTTAAGAAATGACGTATTTAATAATTAGAGTTTTAACGTAACGTAACGTGCTTCCAATGCCGATAAAAAAGTAACCCATCCAATAATATTTAACATTCAAAAAACTGCTAAATAAAATGCATCCCAAGCCAAAATATGACAAGTACCACCTCGTCCCACACCATTGTAAGGAAAATTATAACCAAAATCCTTTTTATCCGGCAGTAACTTCGAACCACGTGCATCCAAAACACCTTTTAAAATTTACCTTAAAATCTATAATATGATTCACGACAATTAATTTTCTTTTCCAAACATTATAAGGACTGGAGTCCCAAACCAATTTTAAGTAATCACACACACGTGTGTGTATATATATATATATATATATATTAAATTCTTTACTCTGCTTCGTCGGTATTTTTTTGGAGCGTCTCTCCATCATCGAATTAATCATCAAGTAGTTGTTGAAATACATTATCAATCAAGTCATGTATGCTAATCTATGTCAATTAACAGTGTGATTAGAATTAATGATTTGATTTAACTATATATAACCAAGGGAAATTATTAATATTTGTTTGTACTCATTTGAACTTTTTATTTTTGTTTTTTCTATTCAAGTCACGATTAGGATATATATATCATAGTTCAATAACGATAAATAATATTATTGATATATTTTTTTTATACAATCGAAAATTGTTAATGATTTAACTGTGGTAACTAATATTTGTGTGAGAATCCATAACATTTCTTTAGGATTAAGATAGTTTTGTCTTCGCATTTCAGCTCTTATGGTCGGAGGACAATTGAATTTAGTCCAAATTAAGTTTAAAATGGACTTGGAGTCGAATTTATTGACCTTGATTTGGATTTGTTTGGCATATACCAGTACAATATTCAAATGTTATACGAGTGTGATTTGATTATATATATATATATAGGTGGAAATTCGTTGATTAGTAACTCTAAAATTAGTTACTCCACTTAATAACTTATTATATATAATAAATTTTATTAATTTAATCGTCCGATCAAAAACTCTTGTCGAGTAGATTAACTCTACAATTTTTTATAAAATTTTAAAATTGATACTTCATTAAATAATTTCAAATGAACTTATACTAAATTTAAAAAAAAAACACAAGTGAATATCAGATGATTAGATCACATAGCTAGAAATGTTGGATTTATATAAAACTTTGTGAGTTTAATCATTAGTATATTATGTTAATAATGAATGATTATATTAGTATAATTCATTATGTATAATGAGTTATTAAGCGAAATAATTCATCTCAGAGTTTCTTCTGAAGTCAACGGATCATCGCCCACCATATATATATATATATATATGAAGATATCAAATTACACTAATGTAATATAATATTTTTTAATAACGTTTTAACCGATATAAATTTTATAAAATTTACCATTGGATTGAAAGTTTATAACATATATAGATCATAAACTTTTACAAAAATCTAAAATTATTTAATAATATTATTAAGATATATCAAAATTGATATATTATGTGTTTTCATTAAAGGTTGTAATCTTTATGAGTCTCAATCATCAATCAAATTATTTTAAATTAGTACAAAATATTACATAATTGTTCTAAATGATATAAACTTTTAATCTAACAATGAATTTTGTAAAAATTTTATTGTTATTGAATCGTGTAATATATATATATATATGTTGGATTCTTCATGACGAGCTCAAAGAGAAAGAAACAAATGGGAGGCAAAATCAAACACAGCCTGACTTGATTGATATGCACATGTAATTTGTACATTTATGTATGAAGAAGCATTTAATTATGGATTTTAGTTTTATTCTGAATGGTAGCCCATTTCATTTTTTTTTGTCTGTTATAAATATAAAAGAGTTGATGAGTTTAAATTTCAAATTACTTCAATAAATTATGTTGTTCTTGATTATAAAATATGAAAATATCTACATGCATGTTCTGACATTAAAAAAGTTGAACTTATTAGTTCTAATTTTAAGCTATAGTTTAGTTGGATTTAAACAGTATCAATTTAGCACCCACTTCCACTTGTATGACAGACATAATATGCTGTAATAATTAAATAGAATCAAATAAAAGACATAACTTTGTTGGTAATGAATTTATTTATTTATCCAGTAGCAGGTCATGCCTGCTTCTTAAGCAACAAGTAATTTTTTAGAAACCCCCACGACCGGCCAAAGATGCTAATATATAATATATAATATTAAAAATATTCCGTGTATTATTTAATTTTTATGTATAATAAATTAATCATTTGTATTTGTAAATATTAACATGTTAAACTATTTTTAGTTTTAATCTCATTTCAATTAGTTTTAGTCAGAAATTTTTAAAATTTACAATAATTTTTTTATCAATTATATAAAAAACAACATAATAAATTTTAATAATCTGAATTAAAAGAGTTTTGAATTTAATTTCAAAAACCATAATATGTAGTTCATTTAAATTCTTTTTTGTTTAATTATTTTTCTAAAAGTTGATTGACGGTTTATGGTATTAAGATTATTGCAATCAAAATTTCTTAAGAATTACATGAGTTTATTGAAAAAATTGAAAGAATTTTAAGTTTCAATTTTACTGATTTGAAATTAGGACCATCAGTGCTAACATCTACAAATATAAAAAAAAAAAATTTAACATAAAAAAGAAAGTTAAAGAGTTAACTTATTAAAAAAAGATTAAAAAATTAATCTATAATTTCTGTAAATTAAAAAACCACATAAACATATTGCAGATTCGATCCTTGTTGTGTTATTTTTTAATTTGTGTCAAACTTGCCAATGATTGGATGCATGTCATGCCTTGTGTGACGGTCGACGGTCTCTTAACCACAACATTAAAGTCTTGAGCACCATAGAATTCATGATTTGAGAGCCTTCGTTTATATTTATTGTTGTTGATTTTCTTTAATTATCTACTTATCGCTATATGTATGATATATGAAAATGATTAAGGTATTTGTTTTCTTCTGAGAGTAAAATCACTTGGCCAAAAAGCTAACTCTTAAGAAAGTGAGTGATCTTTGTTTAACTTTTTTGGGATTTAAAATTAAAAATTTATTTTCTTCCTTGAATATAATCTCGAGTTTAAAAGAAAAATAACGAGTACCTTTCATATTTATTAGGATAAAAAGCATTTATAGTCATAGTTGAATTTATGAGTGAAAAACTTTGATGTGAGGATTGTGTTAAATTTCTTATTGATTGACAATGGAATATATGTTCGTAAAAATGTCATTTTGACATAGCAAATGTTTCATAAGTACACTTCTATTTGGGGATTGTAAGAGATTTTTAAATTATTATTCATAATGGAAGTAAACTCAAGAAGATTGATGAGAATAGAATAAATTCACATATTATTGATTGAATGTATTGTGTTATATATACATGGTTTATTCTAACTAACTGTTTTTTAACTGTATAACTAACTAATTAAGAGATTAATTAGTTAGTCATAACATACACTTACTGTTAAAACTTGAATTATACAAAATTACAATACGGAGAACGTTCTCCGTTTTCTAACACAGAAACAGAGAACGTTCTCCGTTTCCAACAATTTCCCTTAATTCAAGTTTCTAAGGGATTTTACACTTAGAAGTCTTCTTAATTCTTCAAATCTGCTTGTTCTCAGAGGCTTGGTCATAATATCAGCCAACTGCACTTCAGTTTGACAGTAAATGATCTTCAATTTGCATCTTCCAACTTGATCTCTTAGAAAATAAAATTTTGTCTCAATGTGTTTGCTCCTTCCATGAGATACTGGGTTCTTTGCCAGATTTATTGCTTAGATATTGTCCATCATCAATGGAATTGGCCAACAAATATCTAGTTTCAGCTCTGTTGTTAATGATTCCAACCACAATGCTTGGTAGGTTGCATAGCTGCCAGCAATGTATTCAGCCTCGCATGAAGACAATGCAATCACCTGTTGCTTCTTTGAACTCCATGCTATTGGGGATTCCATGAACTTAAACATATAGCCTGAAGTGCTCTTTCTATCATTCTTAAATCCACACCAATCTGAACCTGAATATCCCACCAAGTCTTCACTTCCTTGCTTTAATTCTGTTGCAAATAGAATTCCATGCGCAATTGTGCCTTGAACATATCACATTATTCTTTTAACTGTCAGCCAGTGAGAATGCTTGGGTTTCTCCATGAATCTGCTTACCACACCAACGCTATAGCAGATATCAGACCTTGTATTGCATAAGTATCTTAGGGAACCCACAACCTGTTTGAATAAGGTTGAATCAGCCAGCTCCCCTTCAATTTATGTTCCCAATTTTGCATTAATCTCTATTGGAGTGACAACAAGGTTGCAATCAGCTATATTGAACCTTCTCAAAATCTCTCCAACATACTTCTTCTGATGCATCAACAGCCCTTTTCCTATTTCAGTAAATTCCATGCCCAAAAAATAACTCAGCTTTCCCAAATATGTCATTTCAAACTCTTCTTTTATGATTTGTTTGAATTCTGCAATTGCTTTGCTGCTACTGCCAGTTATCAGCAAGTTATCAACATATAGGCATATTAGAATCATTGTAGGCCCTCCATTCAGCGTATAATGCCTTACATAAACCCCACACTCCACTATGCACTTAATGAATCCAATGCTAATTAGAAATGAGTCAATTCTTTTGTTCCAAGCTCTTGGTGCTTGCTTCAAACCATAGAGAAATTTTCTCAATCTAAACACTTTATCCTCCTTTCCCTTAATTACAAATCTGGGTGGCTGAGAGACATACAATTCTTCTTCCAACCATCCATTCAAAAATGTAGATTTCACATAAAGTTGGCACATCTGCCAGCCCCTAACACAAGCCAATGCTATCACAAGTGTAATGGTCTCAATTCTGACCACTAGAGAAAACACTTCAAAGTAGTCTATACCTGCCCTTTGTTGGAACCCCTTTGCAACCAATCTAGCTTTGAACTTAGCAATTGTTCCATTTGGATTCAACTTCAATTTATAGACCCATTTTACTCCAATCTGCTTCTGTTTTGGAGGCAAATCTGTCCAGTACCAAGTTTGATTCTTCTCAATTGCATTGATTTCTTCCATGGTTCTTTCTTCAAGGCTTTTTCAATATTTAAAGGTTCTGCATATGCAAATAAGGCGGAATGAACCAGATCTCCATTTTTGTCAATTTCATTGTCATTGAAAACTTCAAATTCTCTTAAGTGTGTTGGTAGTTGTCTTGCCCTATGGGGTCTGCTTGACTATATTCTCTCTTCATCTTTGTCTTCATTGGTATGATGATCATGATGTCCTTTCCAATGAACTTGTGAAGGCTAACTTGCGTTGCTGATCTCCTGGTCCCAGTTCCAGTTCTAGCTGCTACAAACCTGTAGCTTCCAGTCCCAGCTTTCTTGTTTAATGATCTTGACATCTCTGCTGACCACCACATTTCCTCTGACTGGATCATAGAGCTTGTAGGCTCCAGTTGGATGATATCCAACAAGTATCATGGCTTCACTTCTATCTTGCAGCTTCCTTCTCTTTTGGTCTGGCACATGCTTGAAACATAAAGCACCAAATATCCTCAAGTGCCCTACTGTTGGCTTTCTTCCACTCCATATTTCCTCTTGTACCTTCTCTGGCAGTTGCTTTATTGGACATTTATTAAGAATGTAGGCAACAGTCGATGCAGCCTCTCCCCAGAATTTGTGTGGCAATCCCTTCTCTTTTATCATCCTTCTAGTCATGTCTATAATTGTTTTATTCCTTCTTTCAGCCAGGACATTGTGTTGAGGTGTGTAAGGAGTTGTTACCTCATGTTCAATTCCATTCTTGACACAAAAATCCTTGAAGTTATGCGATGTGTACTCTCTTCCTCCATCTGTCCTTAGCACCTTGACAACTTCTCCACTTTGCTTCTCCACTTTTATCTTGATGTTCTTGAAAGTCTCCAAAGCTTCATCTTTGGTCTTAATCAAATAAATCCACAACATTCTACTGAATTCATCAACAAAACTTATGAAATACTTATTACCTCCACTTCAAATGGTCAACAAATGTCACTATGAACCACTTCAAGACACTTATTTTCCCTTTCTTGCACTTGTGATTTGAATGAGTTCCTTGATTGTTTTCATGCTACACACACTTCACACACCTTCTCAGGAACATCAATCCTAGGAATTCCACACACCATAGCTTTAACTCCGAGCTGCTGCAAGCTTTTGAAGTTGAGATGTCCAAATCTTGAATGCCACAACTAGTTTTCATCAATTGAGCTTGCTGCCTTCAAGCATTGAATTTCTGCAGCTTGTATGATGACAACAAACATTCTATTCTTTGAAAGAGGGGCCTTTAATATCATCTTCTTTTGCCCATCATACATCTTTAAGATATTATCCTTCATAATCACCTGAAACCCTTTATGAATCAGCTACCCAATACCTAGCAAATTGCTCTTCATTCCTGGTACATACAACACATTTTCAATTACTACTGTTTTGCCATTTCTTCTTTTGATCACCATGTTGCCAACTCCCTCAGCTTCTAAGGTTCTATCATCAGCAAACCTTATCCTGCTCCTTCTTGATGTATCAATGTCAATCATCCATTCTTTGTGGCTTGTCATGTGATTAGAACATCCAGTATCAAGAAACCAGAACTGGGACGAAGAATGTTCTTCATTTGTGGTAACCATTAACGAGACTGTTTCTGAAAACCAAGAACGTTCTTAATTTGTGGCAACCAACAACAAAACTATTTATGAATGATGTAGGAGGGTTCAAGGCCAAAATCGAGGAAGAAACGGCTTTGCGGACAAAAGCAGCCGAAAATGCGGAAAACGATCGTCCGATATCAAATTGTCTATTATTATACCTTTCCGAAAAGGGAATCGCGCCACGAGCACAACTCATGGCTTTTCCATGAAGTATGGGCTCTAGAACCGTTTTGAGCTCGTTTTGAGCTTGTCTTCGGCCTCAAAACAGTCGTTTTAGTTTTTCCCGTAATTTTGGGCTTTTCTGTTTTACAACCGTTTTAGCTTTTCCTTTAATTTAGGGCTTTTCTGTTTTACCTATTTTTCGTACTAGAGTTTCTATTATCTATTGAAAGACTTTCTATGTTGTAACAAAAGGTATATTTGAATAAAATAATTAATTTTGAGAGTTTTCTCTTCTCTGGTGGATTCCAGAACGTGTTCTTTTTTTAGGATTAGCGCTTGCTGACCACTTTGCCCAGAAGTTCCTCTATAGTCAGAAGATGCATGCTCGCTGGGTGAGTTTTCTACAGAAATTCCCATTTATCATTCATCACAAATCAGGCTCCAAAAACAAGGTAGCAGATGCGTTGAGTAGGAGAGCTTCCTTGTTGATTACCTTAGCTCAGGAGAGTGTGGGTTTTGAGTTGCTGAAGTTAATGTGGCTGATATTTATGAGTTCCATGAAGATGCTGACCTTTATTATGGTATGAACTCGGGGTCGAGTTCTTTAGAAGTGGAGGAGACTGATGTAGGAGGGTTCAAGGCCAGAATCGAGGAAGAAATAGCTTTGCGGACAAAAGCAGCCGAAAATGCGGAAAACGATCGTCTGATGTCAGATTGTCTATTATTATACCTTTCCGAAAAGGGAATCGCGCCACGAGCACAACTCATGGCTTGCCATGAAGTATGGGCTCCAGAACCGTTTTGAGCTCATCTTGAGCCTCAAAACAATCGTTTTAGTTTTTCACGTAATTTCGGGCTTTTCTATTTTACAGCCGTTTTAACTTTTCCTTTAATTTAGGGCTTTTCTGTTTTACCTAATTTTCGTACTAGGGTTTCTATTATCTATTTAAAGACTTTCTATGCTGTAACAAAAGGTATCTTTGAATAAAATAATTAATTTTGAGAGTTTTCTCTTCTCTGGTGGATTCCAGAACGTGTTCTTTTTTTAGGATTAGCGCTTGCTAACCCTTTGCAATTTCCGACTGCGTCAATGAATCTGATTCTGAGCCATATTCTTGAGCAGCATAGGCTTCATCTTCTTCACTCTTCTTCTGCTTTCCTCCTTTGCCAGCCCAACATTCTCGAGCAAAATGGCCAAACTTCTCACATTTGTAACATTGCACCTTCTTCTTATCAAAGTTTCTTGATTTTCCTCTTGATTTACCACTTGCAATGCTCTCTTTTGATGAAGAATCAGACTTGTCATCAGATTCCTTGAACTTACTCTTCTTCCACTTCTTTTTGTGATGTCCCTTCTTGTATGCTTGTGTTGTCAATGCCTGATTTTCATATTTACTTCACTCCTTTCATCCATCCTCAATTCTCTTGCTTCTAAAGTTCCTTGTGAAGGTGCAAACACGAGAAGGGGGGTTGAATTGTGTTTGTCAAACTTGATTACTTTTGCTGTTTTGTTGAATGTTAATGTGAATTATTCGATAGATAACTAATCAGATTCAGCAGTGGATAATAATAACATAATAACACAACAATTTATACTGGTTCACCGTTAACTAGGCTACGTCCAGTCCCTTCCTCCATAAGGCCCTTTCACTAATTCAAACTCCTTTGAATTACAACACCACTGACCCTACAAGCCAGTCTTCCCAAACAGTCTGACAACCCCAGACTTTTGAGGAACAACAACACATTGACTATACCAGCCAATTCTTCTCAAACATCCTGACAACCCCAAACTTTTGAGGAACAACATCACCTTAACTAAACCAGCTAAGTCTTCTCAAACAGCCTGTCAACCCCAGACTTTTGAGGAACAACACCACATTAACTAAACCAGCTAAGTCTTCTCAAACAGTCTAACAATCCCAGACTTTTGAGAAACTTCACAACCTTATACCTACAAGCTAAGTCTTTTTCTAACAACCTGACAACCCCAGATTTTAGAAGAAACTTCAACACTATGGGATTTAATATAGGGGATCGAAATTAGAACTGAGTAATTACTTCTGGAAAGTTGATACTCACAATATGCTTAAAGTGAACTAGAGTGTTTGCTTCTGAATAATTTATGATGATGATCAGCTTCACACTAAGAAAAGAACACTTAGAAAATATTTATCTTTTAAGCACGTGTTTCTCTCATTTGAACTCTCTGAATACTTATGAATTTTTGCTTGATTTCTTCTATATTTCGATGCTCTAATCTTGAGCATTAAGTCTCTATTTATAGTTGAACTTTAGGGCTTCACTGATGCTTTACTTTAGGAGTGTATTTCGATTAATCTGTTTTGAGAATATTCTGGAGTAGTTTGCTCAGATTCTGTTTTGAGTCTTTTGCTCACTGATGCTTTACTTCTGGAGTGTATTTCAATTAATCTGTTTTGAGCATTTTGCTCCGCTTCTGTTTTGAGCATGCTTTTAGCTAGATTCTATTTCTCAAGTCTTTTTCTCCAATTCTGTTTTGAGCATTTTTCTCAGATTCTGTTTTGAGCATATTTTTAGCTAGATTCTGTTTCTCCAGTCTTTTGCTCCAATTCTGTTTTGAGCATTTTTCTCTGACAGATTCCTCTGGTGATCATCCTCTGATTTCTGCTTTTGGTGACGCCATCTTCTGATGACATCATCTGGTGACATCATCCTCTTATTTCTGCTTCTGGTAACGTCATCTTTTGGTGACGTCATCATCTGATTTCTGCTTCTGGTAACATCATCCTCTGATCTATTCTTTTGGTGACATTTTTCATTCTTCTTCTAAGTCAAATATGTTATTTTTATAAATACATTTGTTAACATCAAAATTTTAATTGCAAGAACCAACTTGGTTCCAACACACTGCAACTCTTCAAGATTCAATGTGGAAATGTCTTTAGATTCTTCAATGGCACACACAACATAATTGAACCTGGGATGCAAAGACCTCAATATCTTTTCACCCAACTTCTGCTCATCAAGCTTTTCCCCATATCCAACCATATGATTTGTGATACTCCTCAATCTTAAAATCAGATATGAAACCTTATCATGCTCTTCCATATGCAGCAATTCGAATTGTCTCTGTAGGGTCTGCAACTTCACTTGTTTGATCTTGGTATCTCCTGCATAACATTTCTCAAGAATGTCCCTTGCTTTTTTTTTTCACTTCTTGCATTAGATATCTTGTCAAAATTGGCTCTGTCAAGGCATTGGTGAAGAATAAAAGTGGCTTTACAATATTTCTTTTTGTTTTCTTTGAATCTTGATTTTTGCTCCTCCGTTGGATTGACACCCAACTCCTCAAAACCATCTTCTATGATTTCAACAAGGACACCATACTCATTGATTTATGTGAACTTCAAATTCTTGTAAATATCTTTTAGTTATGTTAGAATTTCTTTTGGAAAATAGGATTTCAGTTTGAGGACGAACAAAATTTTAAGTTGGATAAAATTAATAAGTGACAATTTTACCAAAAAATTAATATAGTTTAAAGACACTTATTGACTTAGTTTAATGAAAAATGAGTGACTTCTTCCCAAAATTTGTATGTGTTTAGTTATTATATTGTTGTCATAAAAAAGTTGATACTTTCATCTTTTCTTATTTATGTAGACAAATGAAGATTGAACAACCTGTTGAGACAAAAATCCCTTTTTCAAGTGTTTTAATGATGAACAAAAACAAGCTAATTAATCTTATTAATTATAATTCTAAACCACAAAAGAATTTAACATATCTTCTTGAGTGTTGTTATCAAAAGATAGGTGTCAAGTAATTCTTTCAGAAAAGGAAAGATCAAAAGCAAAATAAACAAGACTGTTTCAAGATCAATCTTGAACTCATCAGAATTAAAACAAGTATATACAAATGAATGATCAGCCGTCAAATCCATTCATGATTGAGGGAATCCGTTCCAAGAAGAATGACAAAACTCAAGACTAATCTAAAAGATCGATTACATCACAAGAAATTATGCAGCAAAGAACAAAACAGAAAATAACAGAAAAAATATAAGAAAACTGGAAACCAAGATCAATCTGGAGATTAACTGGAACTGTCTTCCTTTTCCTCTGACACATGCCTAAAAGTACACAGTCTTTACAGCCTGTATATCAACGGCTATATGAGCTGACAAGGCCTTTAAAATTCCTATAAAAAAGACTCTAAGGCAAAGGGAAGATCATCAAATCCGAGTGCAATCATTTTCCATAAAAGATCATCATTCTCGAATTTCATCAAGCTTGTAAAAAAACTCAGCAAGGCTCTTTGTCTTTGTCATCATAAAAGGTCAAGCCTAGAAATCTATTTGCTCAAAACAGAAACTCAAACAAGAGTTGAGATACTGTTGATCAAACCAAACATCCTTCAAAAACAATCATTTGTTAAATCCAAACACTAGAGAGATAGAAATAGTGTGAGGAAAATTGTAAAGATCCTTGAGAGGATAAGTGTAAAGATACTTTCAAGTGTAGGAAAGTTATCTGTAAAAAGGAAAGTAACCTGCTGCAAATCAGTTTTGATCTGTTAAGGTAAAAACAGGATCAATCTTGTTTTACCAAGTTAGTGGAAAATCTCACAAGATTGTGAGGACTAGACGTAGCCCACGGTTGGGTGAACCAGGATACATCACTGCGTTATTCTCTTCTCTCTTATCTTTACTTTGATTATTACGCACACATTATTCATTGCATTTTAACGTTTTATTTATTTCTAACCAAAAGATCAATCTGAATTCTTATTTGTCAAACCAAGATCAATCTTGAGTTTATTTTTACAACGGAGAAATTTTAAAAAAGAGTCACAATTCAAACCCCCCTTTCTTGTGACCAACATTGTCACTTCACAACCAAGTGCTAAACCCTCCAATCAAAAATCCCAGTCAAATAGAGTTTAATTGAAGCCATAAATTCGCTTAGCGGGATAAAATTGGCTAAGTGAATTAAAGTACAAGAGTTTGGGGTATTTTGCAAGATAAATTCATTTGGAGAATCTTTATTCGCTTAGTACTTTCAAGTCAAATAGCAAGAGGAAAATATTGAGCAAAATTCTTAGGGAATTTTAAGGCGCTAAGCGAATTTGAAGGCAATTGTCCATATATGACAATTACATCAAATTGAAGAAAGCTAATTCTTATAGCAAATTTGAAATTACTAAGCGAATTTCCATTTATCGTGCCTTCATGTAAAGCCAAACAACTACCAATTTTTATAGGATTCATTTACTTTTTATAGAGAAGACAAAGAAAGAAATAGAAAGAGTCGGTGGATAAAGCTTGTAATTCATCATTAGAGACCATTCTTTCATCTTGATCTTGTATTACTACCATGTCAATGAGCCGCTAACCTTCTTTTTGTTGGAATTAGATGTAATCTATCAAAACTCTAATGTATGTCTTTGGATTATATATATATAGGGAATATATCAAATGAGAGAAGTTTTACAATGAAAGGATGAGATGGTTAAATTTTGACAATACATAGATGGTTGTGATTAAAAGTTATTTAAGTGACACATGATCACTTAAAAAAGTCACGTGACTTTCCGTTTAATAGTTATGTGATCAAGATTTAACTCTCTCACGTTTTTATTGTAAAACTTCTTTCATTTAATATAGAACATATATATATATATATTTTGATTAGAGGTTTTATTGGAAAATATTCTTTGAATCTTAATTTAGAATAAATAATCTATTTAATCTTATTTCTAGGAATGTGATTAAGTTTAATAGTCACAAATCATCAATGTTTAATGCAAAATTCATTGTTAAATATTTGATGAATCGATGTTTAGGAAAGAAAGTTAATTTCACAACTCATTAAGGAATTAATAATGTTTGATTAGTGATGATGATGTTATTGATTTGTAACAGAGAATATGTATGTTAATCATTATGATACAAGAGAGCAAAATTGATGAAATCTAATCCTAATACTTTAATCTCACCATTTCATTTCATGTTTTATTTTTATTGTCATTTAGTTTGCATTTCGATACTAAAAATCTCTAATTTATTTCAAACTTAAGATAATAATTAATGTTAAACAAAAATAATATTGCTGAATTCCCTATATAGATACGATAACATTTTACACTACTTTTGATTTTTTTGTCAACCAACCCAAATTGAATATCCATGTGGCTCGCACACCATGGACTTTACAGACCACATGTTATTGTTCTTGGCCAAATTGTTTCTTTTATATTTCACTCATACTCTCCATGAAAAGAATGAATGAGATGAATGGTTGACTAAATATGGTGCTAATATGAATATTGTATGAAGATTTGCATCTCTCACCTCCTCAAATTACACATATGTTGCTTGTGGATGCTTTTGATTTCATGAGGAATGTTGTAGCTAGTTTCTTCTTTATTTTTTTCCACTTCATAAAAAAAAAAATCTAAACTTTCGTCTAAGAAAAACATTATTTTCTTAGTTTTGTCCTTTATTAACTTTAATTTGGTTTTAAATTGTAATACTAGTAATCAAACCAAATAGTCCTAATTCATAAACGTCCATTTCTTCATGACAATTTTAGCACTAGGAAAGATATTTGTTAATATAAATTTGAAAATATCTACTATATTTAAGTGATTTAAGTGGGAGCATAAACTATTCCAAAATTTGGCAGTCGACATAATATTCAATTTTAAATACCAAATTATAAATATAGTGATTCATCTGTTGGAAGTTACCTACTAATAAAACCATATGATAGTAATGTCTTTCTTGATGTGCTTCTAGCCGACAGATGATAGAGTCTTTGTATAGTTGTAGACAGCCAATATAATTTATTTATTAATGTACTCCAATTAAACTATTTTATTTCTTTTTCTGAAACTAATCATAAATAGTACCATTAAAACATAAATAATTTATTTAATTGAAGGATAAACTTATTAAAAGACAATACTATCTGTCAACAAATTTAAATTATCATCGATTTTTTTATTTCTGTTATTTAGTGATAAAATCGTATATTTGAAAATAAAAATACTAGTAGTAATTAATAAATTTTAGTGGTTTTTTCTGTCTTATTTTTTAAGATTGCGGATTGGTTGTATTGATACATTGCATTGTATGTTAAAAGATAAATACACAATCAAGTGGTGGATACATTTTTTTACAATTTTTTTTAGGAAAAGATAAATACACAATAATGTGTATTTATTTTTAATAGTTTTTACAGTCTATTTGTAAATTAAAATGTTTTGATACATTTGCACGCTGAATTAATAAATTAACGAGTATCTTTATGAATCAAAAAATGATTTATGGATTTTTATATTTTAGAAAAGATTATTTTATAAAAAAATATCATTTCATTATTTATAAGTATTATATGAGTTTTTTTATATTTTATCATAAACAAATTCAATATTTCACTATTATGAGTAATAAAAATTTAAAAAAAATTAAATTTTATATTGCTGATATTTTTTGTAAATAATATCTAATTATTATAATTTTTTAAATAATAAAAATAGTTTTTTTAAAAAACTCATTTTATTTATTATTTTAAAAATTAAATATATCATGTTAAATTAACACTTATATTTTAGAATGTCTGTCTTTTCCTAAAAATAATATGAATTTGTGGTGGATGGTTTTTTAACTTCACATGCCACTTTATCACACTACTACTTATTTTCACTTCACTTGTCATTTTGTCACGTACTCTAACCGAGATACACGCTTTGGTTAAATAATTTATTGTTTGTTCGGTGTGGTTTGTAAATTTAAATTTTTTGTTTTTGACTTTCAAAGTTGATTTTGTAAATAAAATATGATCTAATAAAATGAGTTAAGTTAGTTTTTTTTATTTATTTTTAAAATACTTTTTATTTGAAATTTAAAATCATAAAAATAAATTTTATAATTTTTGTTTTTATTTTAACTTTAATACGATATTATATTGGCGACCAGTAACCACCACCCATTAATCACCACTTCAACCATCACTTTGAGGAGTGCAATTAGTACTTTAACTTTCGTCAACCACAACTCTAGCCATCACTTCAACTACCACATATTATCACATTGACAATCATTGAGTAGTACCACTCTGATTTCGCACTAGCCACCACATATTGTTGACTACCACCGTCGACCACCAATGGAGTCTCACTAACCATTGTTGATCACCATTTTAATCACCGTCGACCACTACTTTAACCATTGTCTGCCACTTTGACCACTACCACTTCGGCTCCATTGGCTACCCCTTTGACCCGATCGACCACAAACTTATGTTATTTTTTAAAAAATAATAACTTTTTTTCTATTTTAATTATTTTCTAATTTAAATAGTTTTACAAAACAATTTCATTGATTTTTCAAACATAATTATATTTTTTATTTTTAAGTGTCAAAATTTTATGTGTTAATAGTTATTTTTTCAGACTCAAAAGTAAAAATTGGTAATTAACTTAAAATTGAAATAAAAACTTAAATCTGAAACTCTAAACTAAAACTTGATTTATTAAACTTATATGATTAATTTTTTTTTTATTTCTGAAAATTTTAAAACATAAAATAGAAAATCACCTTGAACAGAACTAGATTTTAAGTTTAGCCAAATATAAGTTATTTTTGTTCAATTAAATAATTATTACAAAAATATACTTATATTGCATCTTTATATAACTGAATGATTAATATCTAAAATTTAATTTGATAGATTAATTATATAAAGTACAATAATTCTTTCAAAAAAATTATTAAATTCAACAATAAGAGGAGATGAATATTTGCTCAACATCTTAACACAAATCCATCATTGAAATTAAATTCCTTTGGAAAAATAGGACAAGTAAATAGCAGCTGATTTAGCTGGGTGAAATATTGACATCTTTTTCTTCATGCTATTTTCACATTTTTGAAAATGGAGACATCATCCCCTCAAACCTTTTCATTAATTTTTTTTTCAATTTTATTTTGCCCTCTTTTCTAATCATTTTTTTTCAATATTTTTTAAATAATTATTTTGATGGGATTGAAATGAACTTGGACCAACTCAATCTAATACAAGATTTGGGTTTATTAGGCCGTACACTTATAATTCAATTTCGCACTTGATTGATTTTTACTTTAAAAAAAAATAAAAACTGTTCCAAAATTTTGAGGATTGGAATTATAAAGTGCTATTGTAGAAAAGCCATACAATGAATAATGCTTTTTATCCTTTACATAAAGAGGTGCATTGAATGTCAAATATGGAGTACTTTGTATGGCGAGAATGAGACTTAAGTGCATGCAGTTGACCATGAATTTGACACCTAACATATAAATAGTTGACTTTTATTACTGAAAAAAATAATACATTATGAAAGGACTTTGAAATCAGTCCATATCAATTTCGATAGTGTTTATGGCGTTTGGTAATTTCCTGAAAATGCATGTATATTTACACGGTTTAAAATGGAAAATTTCTTTGTACTCCAATAATCTTTATTTGTTTTGAATAACATTTTCTATATTGTAAAATTCACTTCTAACGCACCTCGAGATCAATTGTTTGGAATACTTTTTACCTAGTCCTACACAAGTGTAGCACTAAATTGTGTACTTTACAATATAGGTGTCATTTGTTATAGTTGTCTTTTCAAGCTCAATTAATCTTAAATAGGATCAATTGAAAAAATACCAAGTGGGGGGTTTTTCTTTTCTTTTTTCTTTTTGTGGGGTTATTTGAAATACATGCATGTTTGGTGATGGGGCTCACAATCACGCAAATTTGGAGTCTAAAGTACTATGGGTTGGATTATATGAATTATATGTTTTGTGAAAATGGAGAAAAAAAAGGGAGAAAGGTATGTGTTGTGGTGGTGTTGACATATTTCCACCAAACAAGCTAGTATGGGGGAAAGTGTGGGGTTGGCATAGTTTAAGTTCTATTTCATTAAACCTTTCAACAATAAAAAAAATTGATGTACTATTTCATTGAAATATATAGTGCCACCAACATTTTTTCTTCCCAATATTCATTTTTTGGTTTAAAGAATTAAATAAAAAACATTAATTTTGTCAATTTTTATCAGCGGTTGGTGGTTTTTAATTTTATCGTAGACACGTGTGATAAAATTGAACAATATTTTCCGATCATAAATTTTTTGTTGGTTTGATAAAAATGTATATTAATTAAACAACGTGTGTTTTATTATTTTTGTTTTAATATTTAACATATATATCTCGACACGCAGCACATGATTTTCAGACGTGACAGTTTACGCTGCAAAGTTGATTATTTAAAAGGACCTACGGTGACAATAACAAGAAGGAAGATATTTTCATACAGTTTTAATAATTAGTTATTGTTCTTATAAAAATAAATATAAATTAGTTATTGTAAATGCAGGCGACAAGTAGAGTAAAAAAATAAATAAATAAAATATGAAAATGAAATATTAATGGATATTTTTTACTAAATGTTTGTTTCTATAATGACCCTCTGATCTTCGATGTATGATTGAGATTATAACTGTAAAAAATGTTGACATCATATTATTTATTTCCGTTTAAACTGTGGTAATTCCATTTTCTAAAGATAGCTTCCGTTTCAACACAAGCTATGTTGTGAGAATATATATTACTTGTTTTGGTTTTTTTTAAGTGAGTTAAAATTTAATCAATAAAAATTGATGTATTTTATAAAAATAACGGTAGAGAGTCTTATATTTCAAAATATAAATCATCAATTTAATTTTTAAGTTAAATCTCTCTTATCAATTTAGTCTATAAACTATTAAAATTAACTAAAAGATCCTTAAATTATTTCTCCATCAATCAAGTTAGTATCTATGTTAATTCGAGCTAGTATTTCCGTTAATTGTATTTATTAAGTGACGCTTAGTAATTTAAAATTATAAAAATATTTCAAAAATAGTCCCTAAACTATCATTAAAAAACAATATAATCTCTCAAGGTTCATTTTTTTAAAACACCACATATCTTATTTTTTGAATTTCTAAGTCAACTTAGTGACAAAACAACATTATGTAATAATTTTTTAACGTTTAAATTTGATTTAATTAAGTTTATAACTTTTGGTACATAAGTGTTTGTAATTTTTGATTTATAATAATTAAATATTAAAAATGAATTTTACATCTTGATCTCAAACAAAATAGTAATAACCAGAAAAGTAGTTAAAAACAAGGAAAAAAACCAGTAAAGTAGAAAAATAATAATAAAAAAAAACAGCAAACTAGAAAAACCAATAAACCAGTAAATAGTAAAACCAAAATTCATTAAACTGGTAATTATAAAAAACCAAAATTTCATAAAACTAGAATTAATCATTTCGGAAAACAGAAAAACCAAAAAAATAGTAAGATAATTAATAAATTCATTACACTAAACTATAATTCATTACAAAATATATTTAAAAATCGGAATTCATAGAGTTCATAAAAGAAAAATTCAAGACTTTGTTGAATCTTAAAGTGTTTGACAACGACAAAAAATTTAAATTTTGGGGGACCAAATTGTTATTTTTGTGTGATGATTTAAGAACTATTTTGAAGTATTTTTATAATTTAGGGATTATTGAAGGTCATTTAACAGATACAATTAATATATGATCTAATTTGATGGATAAAAAAATAGTTTAATAACCTTTTAATTAATTTCAATAGTTTAGGGAATAAATTAGTTAAAAAATATAAGTTTAAAAACTAAATTGACGGGTTACTCATTTTTCTATTTCAAATGCATACTTTGGTGACCAATCAACTAAAGTTAATAATTTGTGCAATATTTAAAAACTTATGGGTTATATTAGTGATTTCTATTAATCATCGAATCACTTTTTTTTACTCAATTAATCATTGAATCACATATAGAATGATGAAATAGCGTAGTACTTCATATCATTCTATATATAATTAAAAGTTGAGTCAACAAAAGTAAATAAATAAATTTTTATTGACTCAATTTTCTTTTATACATAGAATCAGATGTAGTAATATTTAATTTTGACAAAATTGAAGGATTTTTATTTTGTATATAAAAAAAGTGAAACATCATCTAAAACTCACACACGATTGCGAGACTCTAATTTCGAATCCGGATGAAGATTCTAATTATAATAAAACAAATAACTAGCAAGGGGACACCAATTTATCACTAATAATAGATACTCCACTTTCTTCATATTTAGTGTGTAGTTTCATCGCAAATCTCTTTAGAAAAAAGTTGAAATTAACTAGTTTGTTTTATACTTGATAGAAAATGAAGAAATTAATCATGTTTACTTTTCTTAACACAAGCTTTTCTCTTTTGTAATGTATGAAAATTTATATAATGAGATTTCTTGAACTACATAACGAGATTTACATTATGTAATTACCTCATTTTTAGACCGTGGCTTTAGACAAAGTGACCCCTTTCACCTTTGTGTTCTTGATATTTGCCAAATGTTTGAAATCCATGTTGTGTTCCTTGGTGTGGTCGAGTTTGTTTCATGGATGGAAAATGATTTAGGTTGTCACTTATTCTATTTACAATTTGTTGATGACATATTGTTGTAAACATAAAAAGTTGGTCTAATATAAGGGCTATTTAGAAAACTATCGATCTTTTTGAATTGGTCTTAAGGTTGAAAGTAAACTTTCATAAGAGTTTGTTTGTGGATATATTAATGTGAATATTTTTTTGTTTAGAAAAAGTGGTGAGTACACTTAATTGCAAATAAGGCTTAACTCCATTTAAGTATCTTGGTTAACCAATTGGTGATAATTCAAGAAAATGTCATTTTGAATTCTTGTGATTGAAAATATTAATGGAAGATTATCAATGTGGAAGAATAGTAATTTACCAATGGAGAATCGTCTTGTTCTCTTAAAAATTGTCTTGTTTTTGCTACTGGTTTATTTCATTTCTTTCTTCAAGGATCTTTCAGATACAATTTCTAAAATTGAATCTCCTTTTAAATCATTTTCATCATAGAGGGTGAAGAGGACTGCAAACGTTCACTAGGATAAGTGGGAAAATGTGTGTGTAGTGAAATATAAGGCGGCTGAATGTACATAACTCGCGAGTGTTTAATGTTGCTTTATTGGGCAATGGTGTTGGAGATTAAGAGCTGATCCAAAGGTTATGGATTAAGGTTCTTGTTAAAAAAACACAGGTGTGTAGAGTGGTGTAGTTGATGGGTCATCTAGGGATTTTAGTTTGGTTAAGAGATATTCATGTAATGAGGATGAGGCGGATTTTGCTTTAGCATATTGGTTTTTGGGTAATCTGCATAAGGTTATCGGGAATGGACGAGATATTTACTATTGGTTTGATCCTTGGGCAAGTGGGATTGTTTTGCGATAGATTTAGCAAACTATATAGCTTAGTATATGATAAACATGTTTTCGTGCCTAACATTTTTAGGTGCGTGGTTAAAGTGACAGGAGAGAGATGTCGTTGGAGGAATGATCTATTTCAATATAAAAGGGAGTTGACAATGAAATAAATTTATTTGTTGATTAACTTATCTTTGCAGGATAATGTTTAGCTTATCAAAGATGTATACAAATTGTTGATGGATGATAGCAATATTGGTTTATCTCCTAGTTGCACAATCATTTGAAATTAGATGGTTCATTTGAAGTTTGTCCTCTTTACTCGAAGGTTATTGAACACTAAATTACATGCACATAATAATGTTGTCCAAAAGCCCCTTAACAAATGCTGTTGATAATTTTGAAGAATTAAATATGGGCTTTTTTGGGCCTAATGTGTAATTGTCGAAAATTTTACCCTATAATTTCTATTTTTATACTTCTATCTCATATTTTGGGCAAACTATTTAATTTATTATTTTATTTTTTTAAAAGATAATTAATTTTTTTCTACTCGATTTCAACTTGAGTTCCAGAATGTTTTTTAAAGTTTTTCAGAATACAAATTTGTTTTAGAAAATTTTTAAATTTTGTGTATCAACAAACATTTTAAAAAATTTTCAGAACATAATTGTGTTTCTAGTAATTTGAAATTTGTGTTCTAAATTTTTTTTCCAAATTTTTCAAAATACAAATATATTTTGAAAAACTTTTTAAAAAAAAATTATGAACGCCAATTTTATGTTTTCGAAAATTTATATCACAATACATAAAATTTGAATTGTATTTTTTTTTTAAAATAAAATAATTTTATTATTAAAATATAGAGATATAGTATAAAAATGGAATATGTGCTAAAATTTTCCATTTTGTTTTATGTGGTCTGTATATGGGTCTAAGCTAAGAATTGTATGTCAGTGTGTTTTAAGTCTAATTTTCGTTCAATCATCATGTGAATTTTATGACATGTTTAGATACCTCATTGATTTTGAAGAATCATGATTCCTGAAGTAGCACTTGATGAAAAAAAATTTAAAACAAAAATAAAAATCAACTGATGATGACATTGATTATCTTAGTCATGTCACAAGTATATGCCAACGCATTATTAAAAGAGATACACCCCTTTCCTTTGTTGAAATAATTTTTTGTTTTAATTCTTTGAAATGAATGTTAATTTTTTTGTTTTATTATACATGAACAAAATATTATTGATATGAATTATTGTAACGGTGAATATAAAATATGTTACTAATGAAGCTATATTTTTAGAAATAATAAAAATATTTTTTTAATATTTTTATTGTTTTAAAAAATGTAAATAATTATTTATTTTAAAAGAGTTATTTACTTTATTTTTAACAATTAAATTTAACCCAAATTTTTAAAAATAAAAATATAATATATTTTCACAAATGAAAAAAGTTTAAGTTTTTCAACTATAAATAAATAATAAACTGACCTTAGCAAGATTGTTTTTGACCAACCATGTTTAGAGACTTCACCTGTATACATAGACTCCAATAATGTATTTCAAACATTCCATTGTATGCTACTTTCTCCATTCCTTTTTAGTCATTGTTTTAAAGATATTTATACATATTAATAAAATTAATAGATTTTATTATTTATCTTTTTTCAATAACATTTTTGACAATTTATTATCTCATGTTTATCTATTTTTATTTTTGTAATGAATATTTAATACTAATATTGATAAAATAATAATAAATATTATATTAAACTTTAAAAACGACATATAAATATGAAAAATTCTATCTACAAAAGTGACAAGTAAAAAAAGAAAAATAGAGTGACATTCAAAGCTTTTCACTGATCTCAAGAGGTGTACTATTTTGTGAGATCAAATCATCAATTTTGAATCTGTTTGTGTCCAAAAACCATACCAAGGTGTATTTGTCTGACTTGTGTTGTCTTAACAAATAAAATAAAATAAAGCCAAAATTTAAAATCACTTAAATCTTAGACCATTATGGGTGCATATCTTTATCTTAACATAAATAATTAATATTTTTCTTCTCACTTGGAAATTCAAATTGAAACCATTGATTGATTCTATAAATCTTGTGCCAGGCCTAAAAATGAATAATGTATATAGAGAAAAAGAAAAAACATTGAGGTTACTTCACATCAAAAGCTCACTTAGTCTCTGAGTTCTGTAATATGGTCCCAAAAAATCAGTTGAACATTTACAAAACCACACTTAAGAGAAGACACTTTCATAGGGTTCAGAGAAGCTTATGACAGTTGATACAACAACTTGTTGTCCAAACCTAATAACACCTTTACTAAAATACACTCACTCATTTTGGCTCATACCACATATAGGATGAATAGGACCACAAATCTTGTTGGGCAGGCTAGTGCATCTGATACATATTAAAGGGTTCATCACTCACTCACAACTTGATCTCGGCATGCTTCACGCAGTTACAAGATATCGATCTAACTCATATTCTGATAGATTTTATAATACATCTTAGAATATGAACCATTAGATATTCATCTAATAACTGAAATTCACGAGGGTGTGACCACATGGAAATAGTCACTACTAAAAATAATAAATATTTCTGTATTAAATTTTGTAATGGAAAAATTTAAATGTGATCTCTTTTTTTCCTTCACTAATTTTTGTCGTTAATTTTTCTTTTTTCTGGTAGTAAGATTAGCTTAGTAACTGTATTGCACATTTTTCAATTTTGACTGTCCGATTTAAATCAATTGTAGAAATCGTTTAAAACTAATTTAGCTATTGAGGAATTTGAGTCTTCTGATATCAAATTAACGACTGAAATCATTTACTATGTACAACATAAAATCTACTTTTGTGACTGCACATAATCCAAATCCGTTGAAACTCGCAAGAGTTTGAAGCAATAGGCCTAACTTGATGAGATAATGGGACCACTCTTAGTTAAGTTTATGTTTAATGGCTGCGCGTTGCTTCATTAGATTTAGATAAGACAGTGATCTTTGCATGTGTGTCTGAAAGTTTTTGGTTTTTGCCAGCTGCTCTAGTTAATTGCTATGGTACACCCTAATTAGGGAATGGACCATGCTATGAAATAGAGTGTGTGATTTTGGTCTGATTTGGGAGGTATAGTGATAGTGTGGTCCTATAAAGTGGATCAATAATCATAAGTTGTGAGGAAAGTGTGTTTCTTTCTTCCTTGTTTGTCAGTGCAATTGTTGCTTTTTTGTACTACGGAGTATTAGTAGTTTTAGTCATAAAAAAATCATTAAAACTCTCTCTATCTCTCTACAAAGAAGTGCATGCAGTAATGTGAATTTAAATATGTTTGTGTGTCCAAAAACCAAATGGAGGAGGGGATACCACGTTGACAATTTATCTTCCATTCTTTTTCTTTTTATATTTTTTATTCCTTACTTTCTTTTCTTTTCTTCTAAGTAGCTAGAATGTGATATTGTTCTGTTAGGTATGTGCACAGGCACATGTACATGTTTGGTGTTCTTAATTTAGTTATGATTTCTTTTTTATAGGATTTAGAAAAAAACGAGTAGAATGTAAACAAGATTAAGAGCTGAAAATATTATGTTTAATGTAGAATTTATTTATGACTAAATGTTTATTGTACAATTAAAAAATGGGGTCTCCGATAAATGATTAAAGAAAGGTGAATATGAGAAATCTAGAGTATTGCTGAGTTGAGGCACACAATTCACTAGCTCCCTATATGATTGAACAATGCAATATCAATCAATTGATTCTGTCATTTAGCTGTTGTGGCAAAGCTTGACTTGAAACAACTATTTTATATTTTATCTGACTCAAATGAAAAACAAAAAATGGGATCAAGGGATTTAAGTTTGAAACTTTGAAATAGGAGCAATGGTTGGCTTAGTGACTTAAAAGTTGAAATTGAAAAGGAGATTTATTTTTGGATCTAGGAGGCTCATTTAGTAGCCACACTAGACTAGGATTTGGACCCAATGTATGGGCCTGTGCAAAGTAGATCACAAGCCTATGTCAAATAGACTGACTTAACCCACCATATAAACAAGTCCTATTCTCAATGTAGAAGTAATTTGTCAACTGAATGTTGCCTCATAATTGTTACATATGGTTACAGTTTTCTTACATTTTGGATATTAGAAAAATAAACTTAAGATGATAAAATAAAATTACTAATAAACAGATTGATTTTGTATACTGTTCAGTACAATTTTTTTCCTAAGTGTATATACATGATCATTTTTTGGATAATGGCCACTCATGATTCTGGATGCCCTTTTTGAGCATCACTAGTACTGCACAGCAAATTCAAATTAGATTAGAAACATCAATGTTTTATAAATATAAATATCCATTTGGCCATAAAAAATGTATACCATAAGTATCCAAACATTACATATCAAGCAAGGTATCTAACAACATACATGCCCAACACATGGACAAAACAACCATTATAAAGCTGCAGTTCTATCTAGTTGTCAATGCCAAAGATACAAATTGAATCAACTAATAGATTTAGAGATGAAAAAAATTACAAGTTAACAATTCTCTGTTAGAGTTATTATTTCCTTACAATAAGCTCTAGATCATTGACAGGCTACACAATTAGACAAAATGTTCAGTTGGATATTCATGTTCATATCCATTGTAGTCATAGTACAACCTTTCCCCCTTTGCTATATCTCTATTAGCAATTAAAAGAACTCGGCATTCACCATCAACATTAAATCTCACACATTTCAAGTTCTGCTTCTTTTTCCCTTCACTGCATGAAAACAAGAAACTCCATTAGAAGTTATTTCTAGAAAACAGTTGAAAATAAAGTGTTAACCTAGTGACATGAGCTGCAAAGATCAATGATCATGCATAAGTCTCAAATATTTTTTTTTTGCTGAAAATACTAATCTTAGCATTGCATAAGACCAAGTGAATAATACTGCTATTCACATAAAATCCACCAGTCATTCAATTTGCAATAAACTACTAAAGATTATTTTGGAACGAAATGTTGATTGTTGAATAAATATATGCCATAAATATTTACAAAGAATGAAATCAATTCTATTCTTGTTTTATAAACGGCTCTTGTTTTATGGAGCAGTATGAGAAGAAGCAAGATGGTAGTTCCCTACTCTTCACTCGATGCTCCAAGAAAAATAGGGATAGAACCCACATATAGTGAGACGTGGCAACAAGCATACATCCACAGACTAAAACTAAAGAGCTTTTAGGGTGAATATAACTATGTTGTCACGATCAACACTCTTAATTATCAAGATTGGAGACAACGTGCATTTTTTGAGATGAAGTTGCCTATGTCTAGTTATATTATTTTAGGCCACTAAGAGGAACTTGATTTTCCAACATATGCAGAGAATAAAAGTTGAAAATGGAAGAAACATACGGTGTGTGATTGTTGATGCCATTAATGAAGCGTGCTATGTTGCTACGTTTATCTGGGCAGATGACTAGCGTTTGTGAAGGATCAGAAGGGGATAAAAGTGTCATAATGCTATCCCCATCATCATATTCCCGATTCTTTAAAAAGTCTACATCTCCAACATATTCTGTTATTATTGTCAAATCTTTTATGGGTTTATCTGCTTCTACAGTGAACCTGCCAAAGAAGAAAATTAAAAGTCAGGAATAGATTGTAAAAGGAGAAAAAGTTGCTGCCAGGTTTTGTTGCATAAGTACTCACCCTTCTACAGGATCAAAAACAACCATGAGGGGCGGACATTCTCCTCTTTCCATCATACTTCTGCAAATGTTAAGAGTCTCGGTGTCTTCTTTAGATAAGACCTGAGAAAAAGATACACAAACTTGCATCAAATCTAAATGCATATAACAATAGGAAGAAAAAATTAACCCTACCATCAAACACACATACTCTTAATATTTTACACCATTCTAAAATTCTAGAATAAGCTTGAGATTTATGAACTACATTATAGTTATAACTTGTTCATAGACAACCACATATACTTCAGTGTTGCAAATTTTGATTGGCATTATTACTCATCAAACGTATACTACACTATTGCTTGCAGACACCTTAACTGTACAAGTCCGACATTAAGAAAGCGAAAAATATTTTGCCTGAATTGAAAGATAATTAAGCAATTGCACAAAATAAGAACATTATATTTGTTTGCCTTCATGTTGTGGCATGGATTTTTCCACCAAAACAATAGTCTATTATCCCTTTTTACTTGACTTCAAGTTTCTCAATAATCAGTCAGGTAGTGAGTCTTAAGAAAAACAAAGATTTAAAAATGGTTATGATAAAACCTACCATAAACTATTCCTCAAATTGAAGACAAGTCTGGTCTGTCAATGACACATGATTAAATTCAATCACATGTAACTTCTTATATTATTATCAATGTCTATGTGTAAATGTAAGTATCATATCATGCATTCTTGTTTGGGCTTTATAGCTGAGAAATATAACGGCTAATTAACAAACTACAAACCCAAATAAGTTAATTAACTACCTGCATTCCTCCATGTTCAAGAGCAGGAGAATTAGCACTCCTTGGTGCCATTCCACGCATATAGGTAAGTTCATTACTGAACTCTGTTTTAGTCGCAGTCAATGCTGTTGCCAACGACGCCATCTGTTCTAACCTCCTCTTAGAATCATCACTCGGCACAAATGACAACAGCTTCCTTTTCTTTTTCGAAACCACCAAACTACTACCCCTCTTTCTCTTCTTCCTTAGATCTAAAAATCCACAAAATTCAAAACACACTTCAATTTTCAATCACTAAAAACGAAATCAATTCATCCAATCCTATTCTATATCAATTGAATAAGATTCGCCTTACCTTGATTCGAAATCTGAGGTGAATCAATGGATCGTTGGATTTTGAAGAAATCAATAATTTTCGTCTGTACAAGAGGAAAAGCTGCATTTTGAAATGGAATAGTTGTTAATACATAAGAAATGAAATAAATAAATATAAATTTAACGACAATATGCAGATTAGGTTTAATCGTTAAAAATAACGCAAATCTAATTAGGTTAAAATATTAACCTTAACCCTAGGAGTAACGTGAATAAAAAAAAATGATTACATTTGGGATTGTTGGTGTTGTGAGAGCAAGAGGGGCAAAACCAAGAGGATTTGGGAACGGAAGGAAGGATAGGTCTGAGGCAGAAAATGTGATAGCCTTTGTCGCATTTGTCGCAAAGAAGCAACTTGGTTGGGGATTTGCCGGATCTACATTCCTCGCAAACGACGTCGTCGAAGTTGGAGAGTTTTTTGGGAGCTGGTTTTGGAGCTTGTGTTCTTCTTCGGCTCAGTGTTGTTGAAGGTGAAGCCATGAGAAATGAGATTTGGGATTGAGATAATGCGCGTGTGTTTTGGACTGTGATTGTGAGAAGAAGAGGAATAGGGTTTTTATTATTAATTGGTATTAGAATTAGAACTGGGAATGTATTTTTCGCGCGTTAATTTGGTTTGGTTTAGCGGGAACTGTATTCGGGTGGCGCCATTTTGTACTTTCTTTCCGTTGGTGTTTGACCGCTGCTACTTTCTGTAGTCTCTATAGACCAACTACGGGAAAATTGGGCCCAAACTGGTTTCCTTCTGGACTTTACACGGAAATTTCGGCCCTGTTACTCTTCTGTTTATGCAGTGTAATCCTTTCTCAAAATAAAATGCTTAATTTTTTTAGTTTATTTGGTGACGAAATAATTTTCTCATTGATAGTGTGCCGATTATTATTTAATTACAATTAATTTTAAAATAATATATATTTTATCTAAAATTTATGAATCACTTTATTTTAAATATTTAGTTCTTTTAAACTTATGAGGTTATTCGAGGCAATAACTGAGTTCAGTTATTTTCGAAAAAGATACATAAAAAAAAAATGTTTTCAAATGGCAAAAACATCTTAAAAAATTAATTTCGAAAAAGGATATATAGAAAATGCGGTTGCATAAGTAAATATGGGGTGCAAATAGCAATTCCATTTCATTGTCGGTAAATTAACAAGCAAACCTTCGTTTCATTCATGTTGAATATGGATCCACAAAACCAGAAACCGCTCGAAGTCCATCTAGTTACCGCGACCGACTCGCCCGAGTTCACCCACTTCACTCACGTCCTAACTCAGACCTCCCTCGTCGGACTCGACGCCGAGTGGAAACCCGTCCGAACTCACCAAAATTCGTTTCCCACCGTATCTATACTCCAAATCGCGTGTCAACTCGGCGACGACTCGGTGGTTTTCCTTCTTGACCTTCTCTCCCTTCCTCTCTCTTCACTATGGGAATTGCTCCAAGAAATGCTTGTTTCCCGCGATATTTTGAAACTAGGATTCAGATTCAAACAAGATTTAGTATACTTGTCATCAACTTTCTGTTCCCAGGGATGTAGTCCCGGTTTCGAAAAGGTAAGTAAGAATTCGAATCGGTTTGTTTGAAGTGAAGTTATTTGTAGAACAATTTGAGACACTTAAATTTGACAACTTTTTACATGTTAGCATAATTCACGATTGCTGTACACTTCAATGAATGAGTATACATGTACGCACTTTTTGTACACCCGCGCGACAAATGTTTAATCACTTGCAAAAAAAATTGTTAATTCAAATCACGGCAAAAAATGTTGTTAATTTAACTACATGATTACCATAATTTTCAACGTGACTCAGTATAATTAGCCACATTTTTGCACGCGATTAAACAAATGTCAGCATGTGTACAAAAAATGGGTGTCTATGAAACATTTTTGTTAACGGAAATATCAAATTTGAATAGCTAATTAACCATTAACTAAATGTTATTAATGACAAATTTAAATGTTATTAACTGCAATTTTATGTGCTCCAGTTATAAATAATATAGATTTAAGCACTTGAAAACTGTGTTTAATGTTCAATTAGTTGTGGCACTTGATATATCTATTAATCAAATCTAACATTTCATTGACCATGTGTCTGAATTGCATAAACCATATAAAAGTGGTTGAGTTTAGGTGTCTTGAATTGATGTGAAAATAACATTTATGTTTTTGTTGTCATGATTTGTTATGAATTGTGGATAGGTTGAACCGTATCTGGATATCACGAGTGTGTACAATCATCTGCAGTATAAGAAACATGGAAGGAATGTATCAAAGCAAAATAAGAGTTTGTCCACTATTTGTGGAGAAGTGTTGGGGATTTCACTATCTAAGGTTTGTTTGTTTAATAAGCCATTCAACTTTGTGGATGTGTGTGTGTGTTTAGAAAACAAGTAGTGGTGTTGGAGTCTCTTTTTGAACAAATTACAGCATTGAATAAGTTGCATCTTAGCATTTGGTCTATATATATGCTATTTCTATGCGCAATTAGGCGTTAATTTTGGCTATTTGTGATTAAGTTACATGAATCATTGTCTATTAGCATTTGGGGAACTTTTCTTACAATTAATTTTGATGTTGTATTAAATGTAGTTAGGCTCTTCAATTATTGCCACCGATATATGCTCTCTAATAATAAAAAAAAAAGGAATATGCACAGACAATGCAAAGAAATTTTACACTGTCTGTTAATAACAACTATTGATATAATCATCTTTCCACATGATTGTAACTTCCATCAATCAATAACTATATAATCCATGGTTCAATTAACTGTCAGTGTAAAACTGTTTACACTGACGGTGCATTCCCATTAAACCCATAATAAAAACACATTTATCATATTTGCAGGAATATATCAATCAGAATATCTTAGCTTTGCAAAGTGATTTTGAAGATATTTGTTTGATCATGAACCAAATATTGCAAATACAGAACTAGGAATAATAGGGTTAAGCTGAATGTATTAGAAATATTAGTGCTGTTTATATTATTGTTGATGTCTATAATAGGACATGAAGGAAAACCTTTTATATGCTCAAGAAAGTGTTTTGCTCCCTTGGAGTTTCAGGTTCCAAAAACTTAGCCAAATGGCATTTTCAGTTACTATAAAGTGTTAACTGAACTTATATTTGCTTTAGGAGCTCCAATGTAGTGATTGGTCACAACGTCCTCTTACAGAAGAACAGATAACATATGCAGCTATGGATGCTCATTGCTTGCTTGGCATATTTATGGTCTTTCAGGAGAAGGTTGCCAAAGAAGGTTTTTACTGAAATTTTCGTACCACAATCTCTGGACAAACTAAAAACCTCCATTTGTGTTTCAGTGTTTCTTTCCTTTCAACATTTGAAATTTTGTTGCATTGCTTGATCTGATATTTTTCCACTCTAGTTTTAAAAAGTTAGATGTATTCTGAGTTTCACTCGCAGCAATGTCAGCGTTCTATTTTTCAAACTGAGCAATGAAGTTTGACTGGTCACTGAACACAAACTCCTCAGAAGAAATATGCCAATATTGCACTGGGAAAAGATGGAAAATGGGAAAAAATTTAAATGCCCCCCCCCCCCCCCCCCCCCCCCCCC